>NC_061170.1:42161691-42201620 GCF_022113875.1 Hydra vulgaris | reverse complement strand
ATATATATATAAAAAAGTACATCATGTATAATATATGACCAGGTAGAAAAAAAGTATTTTTTTAATGAAGATTTTTTTAGTGGGTTTTAATTAATTGTGTTATTGTGAATGTAAAGTACAAATATATAACCTGCCAGTTAAATTATTTTTTCATTTATTTTACAAAAGGTCTAAAAGTTCATACCTTATGAATGTTATTATTTTTATATGATTCACGCTTATTCTACCGTTTGTATATATATATATATATATATATATATATATATATATAATATATATATATATATATATATATATATATATATATATATATATATATATATATATATATTTACATACATATATATTTATATACATATATGTTTATATGTATATGTATATATATATATATATATAAATATATATATATATATATATATATATATATATATATATATATATACATATATACATATATATATATATATATATATATATATTTATATATATATATATATATATATATATATATATATATATATATATATATATATATATATGTATATATATATATATATATATATATATATATATATATATATATATATATATATATATATATATATATATATGTATAAATTAACTTGCACTTGTCATGTGATTGCTATATTATCACCCCATTTGTTTATAAATAATAAAAGAAAGCATAAAAAAACGTGGTAATCTTTCTAACTTTGAATTTAATCAAAATTAAACATTATATTTTTTAAAACTTCCTTTAAAACTTTCGTAAATTATAAATCGTTGTTAGTGTTTTAAACATTCTTAAATTAACAATCTGTTATGTTATAGTCACATTAAACAGCATATATGCTTATATAAAGATTGAAATATTAGGACATGTTAAAATCTATACCCACTTTTTGTTGTGATAGATTCTTTATTAATTTATTAATTTGTAACACTTTAACTGATAATGTTAGTGCACTTTTACTAGGAATAATAGTTTTACAATGAATGTGTGAACAATGAACAAATACATGTACATTATTACTTGGAATTTCAGCACACTTTAACTGGAAATATTATTAAATGTTAAGAAACTTTATTTAGAAATATTAGAACACTCTAATTGAAAATATTATCATTATTTAACCCGAGATAATTCGATAATATAACTAAAGGGTGTTTAACCAGATTGGGTACAGATATGCTATTATATTTTCTTTTTGTTAAACATTTTTATTATAATATATTTGCAGTAACATTTTATTTTTGTGTATTTTAGATTATCATTACATGCAGCGTTTGCATTTTAAATTCAATATAATTTCTTCTTGCATGAAAGGTTGAAGTATGCAGCTAACATTATCTAACGTATTAAAATGAGAGTCACCTACAAATATTAAAAACTTGGTTATTTCTTATAATTATATGGTATGAAACTATAAGTTTAATAAGCATAAAGATTTGAGCTATAATATCTCAAAAATTTGCTTTATATTCACAATTCTTCGCTTATAGTTATCGGGGCGTCTACTAAGTCTTGAAAAAGTCAGGAAATTCAGATTTTTGTGTAATAATCAGGGAAATTGGAATACATTTTAAAGATTTCGGGTTTTATGGCTCTGTGGCGAATTCTCATGACCTTCATTTTTATTATATGCGTAATTTAAAAACTCATTTTGCAAAATTTTTTCAATGTTTTCAACTCCTATTGATACCTTAAACGTTGGTTGTGAAAACATTTTACTAAGAGAAATAAAGGCAATTTTATTTTAAGTTAAGCTTTTGTAGCTTTTTCTCTTGGCAGGAGCCCAGGTTATTTTTCCTGAATGCATAATCCTAAATGTTTTTGGAACATCCATATCTGGAACGGTTTTTGTAATACTTTGGCTTGCAGTCATTTGCAAACATCAAAAGGTTGATTTGCATCTAAGCACGCACCTAAATGATGTTCTAATTTCTATAGTGCGTAATAGTTTTGCTAAATAAGACTTCTGCATCAAGAGTAGACTTTTTTTTTTACCCAAATTTTTGGAAATGGTTTTATTAGAAAACTTGAGTAAGATTAGATATTCTAAAACTTTATTAAAGATAGATAAAATACTATTTCCATGGTAATTACGTTAATTTATGTAAAATAATTTTATATGATTTTACAAGTGGAGTATTTTTTAAAGTTGATATATTCAAGTCTTGATATCTCCAATACTTGATATTTCAAATTTTTGGAAAAATTTCTAACTTTTTGTGTGGTCCAATGGTCATCACGCATTTGTTTTGGCTAAAACCTTCTCCATATCTTTAATCCTTATATCTTGATCAATATTTTCGGTCCACGGGGCAAGTTTCTCTCGTTATCTCCAACTTTTTAGGTGCAGGTTTATAAAGACGCACTATTTTAAAAAAAGAAAATCTACCAATTACCAGATCTGATAATAAATTAAAACAATTAAAAAAAAAGTCTGTATAAAGTTCATAGCAGTTAATATTAACAAAAATCTCTCTGACTACCTCAATAAACATCAAATAAACAATAAATGTATTAAATTTAAAATAGCAAAACAATATATATATATATATATATATATATATATATATACTTTTTTATCACAATATTTAATAGAATATTTACATATGTATCAACAAGACAAATTACATGGAAAGAAACCGTTAAAAAACAAAGAATAAAGATAAAGAACGCGGTTACTCAAAGAAGACCATCCCGGTCTTGTTATGCCGCTGTTGAAGAACTTTGAACCTAATTTAGATTAAAAAAAAAAAAATTAAATAAATACAAATTTTATACTTTTCTTTAGATATGGACTTTATGGCATGATTTAAAATGCTAGTTCTTCTGAATTGCATGACTCAAGCGAAAACAATAATATCATAATATTCTTGATAAACACATACGCCTCGCATCTTATTCGCATCTAAATGATCACTGAATCTTGCTACTCAAGTGTATCTTACAATTACACTAATCTTAATTGTTAATTAGTTAATAAATAAAAGAAAGTAATAAGAATATGATTGCCCCATTTAAATCTAAATGCATCAAGGTTGTCCAAAAGATTGTGTAGAAGATCATCTATATGATCACTGAATCTTTTTACTCAAATATATCTTACAATTACACTAATCTTAATTTTTAATTAGTTAATAAATAAAAGAAAATAATAAAAATATGATTGGACTAAGTACATCCAAATGCATTAAATTGGTCCAAAAGAATTTAGAAAGCTAAATGATGGTTTCACTGTGTGTGAAACAAATTTATCAAATGTTTACTAAGATACATTTTAGTAAACCGTTTTACCCCCTGAGTTATATGTTTTCAAAACCTTACAACTTTAAAGCAATTAATTTTTAAATTTTGGTGTAATTATTTTCTTTACTCTGTGTAAACTACTTTTTGTTAATAAATGTAAGTATTAAAAACAAAATTAATCGGACATGATCTGGTTACAAGGGAGGAACGACTATACTATCAACAAGTCCAACTTTCATGTTTTACCCCATATAACAAAAAAGAATCAAAAGGCATTATATTGCCAGAACTGGCGTTAGTAGTATAAAGATCCTAATCAAAACTTATTTTGTTTTCAGAAAAAAAATTGATGTAACATTCATGTTTTTTCATTTAATCTAAAGATTTAAAACTCTTTCTTAATCTAGATCATTTACTTAAAGTTGAGAGACTTTGCATAGGTAGTTTTTCTTTTACCAATTTATCACTTTATTATTACTATTACTGTTATTACAAAATATCTTTTGATACGGCTATTTTTCTCTGATTCATAGAAATTTTATTTTAATGTTATTAAAGCTTTATGAAATCAAACAGCACCGCCATAAAAGAAAATAGCATTTAATAGGATAAATTTAGGGCCGCCTACAGAGGTGGTGGGGTGAGAGAAAGGTACAGTTTGTCCAAGACGGTAGATAGGAGAAGGGGCGCCAAGAAAAAAGTCTTACCAATAACTTAGATATACCTAAAGCGAGACTTGAGCAATTTACCTATTAGTATGGAAATATAGTAAAAACGTAAGCATTTTTGTGCTGTACAGGGTAAAAGCATGAAACTCAGGGATACAAGCAACATTAAGGAAGAAGGAGGCCTAAACTGCGAGGTTAAAAAATGTAAATAGTAACATTAAAGAAAGGATTTTACTTTTTTTTTGAATTTTAAATAGGACGCTTATAAAGCAAAAATCAGTTTTAACATGTTACTAAAATCGATATTGGTAGACTAAACAAAATAGTAATTTTATAGGGAACTACCACGTTGTTCCAAAGGTTAAACTAAAAAAGAATAAAAATTGGTTTTTGGTTTATTCAAGCTGGCTTAATTTCAACTTTCGGTAATTTATAATGACTTTAGTTACAGCTGTGACATTATTTTTTTGTTTATATAACGATTTGTCTTGGCTAAAACAAACTTGAGTGTTAGAAAATTTGTTATAAGTACTTCAATTTGCTAATAACTTTGTAACAGTCTGTGTATAGGCTTTAATACGCCATTATTGACTTAGGTGAAAACATATTTTTATAGACTATTGCAGCCACTCATGTACTAATATGCTATGTCATAGGTCATCCAAATAGGTTCTTCCCAATAGGCCTTCCCAACAGGCCTTTATTATGTAAAGTATATTCATAATTAAAAATTTTAAAGCAATTACTCATTATTCATATATATAAATTATTCATGAAAATGTGAAAAATTCATATACATAATTCATATATATAATTCATGGAAATGTAAAAAAAATCATATATATAATTCATTCATGGGAATGGGAAAAAATCATATATAATTATTCATGGGAAAATATATATATGTTTATAGTTACATTCCTTAAAATGATATTTACCAATAAATGAAGGTGATTGGAGCATAGATAGAATAGTACCATAAAAAGACGCCATTAGCAACTCCGTAGTTGACTAAAAGAATCGAACCATCAAAAATGCGTAAAAATGTTTATAAAATAAATGCAAATTGTCTCAAAATATTAAACAGGTAAAAAAAAAAAAAAATAATAAAGGTAATATATTTTTGACAAATAGATATAGAAATAGAAACATAAACTTATCGGCTTTATTTTTGCAAAGTAATAATGAATTTGTACAAAGTTATAATTGTTTTGTAGCGCAAAATCTTTTGGTTTGAAAAAAAAGTTTGGAAGACATGATAGAAATTAATAATTTTTATTGATTCATGTTTATTAATGTTTCTCTTTAAAGCTGTATTTTTTTGAAAACGAAAGGGCTTAAACACAATATGATGCTCAGCATAGTTAAGGAGCTCCTTAACTATGCTAAACATCATATTGTGAATGTTTTGCGAAGTTTAGCGACGTACTATTTTGATAAAAACATTATGTGACGTAATCGTAACGTTTTGTAACATGATAGGAAGTTCCTGTCTTGTTACAAAACGTTCATATCAAGACACAAAACGTTCCTATTTAAATCTTATGTCACAAAACGTTCTTATTAGGAACGTTTTGTGACATGTAAACAAAATTCGCAATAATAATAATAACAATAACAATAATATTCATTCCGCCATATTTTATTTCGAAGTGATTCGTACTTAGTTAAGTTAGAATTGTTGTATTCAATTTTTTATTAGTATATAATACCAAAAATTACTAAAGCCTAATTTAACAAAGTTAAATTAGGTTTTAGTAACTTTTGTTTGCTTTTAAAAATATAACGTAAGTAAATGTGTTAACCAAAAAATACATGTTTATTTCATTATCTTATAACTTTAAAAAAGAGAGCAAATTTTAAAATTAAAAATCAATAACTTAGTTATAATGTATAGTATTGTATTTAAGATTAGCAATTTATAAATTGGTGTTTTGCTTATCTTATGCTAAACATTTACACAACATGTAAATTACTTGTTAAATAAGTTAAAATATATTTTAACCTTTCAAATTAAAATGTTTATTTTGTTTTAGAAATTAATATATTTAAAATGAAAAAATACATGTCAAGTAGAAGAGAGGAATTTTTTTAAATTGAAACTTCTCTGTTTTATTTCAAATATTATTTAAGTTTTTGGTTATTGTCAAAGTTTCAAACAAATATATATATATATATATATATATATATATATATATATATATATATATATATATATATATATATATATATATATATATATATATACACCCTATACCCTAAGAAATTTGGAATTTGGTCCATAGAAAATACCTATATGTTATGGTTCATCTCGATAACTCTCAAAAGACTATACCTTAAAAAGTTTGGGATTTGGTCCATAGAAAAATTAAACACCAATATATTATGGTTCATCTTGATAATTGCAAATTTTTGATTTTGAAAATTTTGATATCGTTGTGTTTTTCTATATTTCCATTACTTTTTTTTTATATAATAACATACATGAAAAAAACATTGTTATAATCATGCAGAAAGCTTTCTGTATCTTTTTTTTAGCTTTTAATAGTGTTTAAAAACATAAATGAAACAAGGCGAAGGAATGGAGAATTTTTTAGATCAATCTTTTATGGAACTAAACTTTTCTTATAAATTTTTAATAATACGAACAATATTTATTTTGATATTTGAGTGAAACTTCAAAATTAGATTTTATTTAAATATCGTAAATTACAATATTTACTAAATAGACTTAAAAATCTTTTTAAGTCTATTATATAGACTTAAAAAGATTATTACATAGTGTATTTATTGCATAATATGGTCAATTCATTTGAGTTTTTAATTACTTCATTCAAAAATTATTAATTTTTTTTTCTTTAGTTCTACTCTTACTTTTCAAATAAAGTTCTTTGGCACTATATATATATATATATATATATATATATATATATATATATATATATATATATATATATATATATATATATATATATATATATATATATATATATATATATATATATATATATATATATATATATATATATATACATATATATATATTTATAAATATATAATATATAATATAAATATATATATATATATATATATATATATATATATATATATATATATATATATATATATATATAAATATAATATATATATATATATATATATATATATATATATATATATATATATATATATATATATATATATATATATATATATATATATATATATATATATATATATATATGTATATATGTATATATACATATTAATGATGTACTTATATCACTTTTTCGGCCGATACCGATGCCGATGGATGGCAAAAGGCCAATACCGATGCCGAAACCGATGAATTTACTATTTATTAAAAATTTGAAAATATAAAACTATACAACTTTAAATCGGTACTGGTAAACAAATCTTTGAACCAAATCAAAGGCAAACAATTATTTTAAAAGATATTAGAAAAACTCAGTTAAAAAAATATACTTTTAATTTTTTTTTACTATGAAAAGAAAACCTTCGAAAAAAATAAATAAAACTTTAGAGGAACGTTTTTTATTTTAATTAAAAAAAAAAAAATAATCATATGCAGTTTTCTTAGAGTTCTTTATTAATTTATTAGTAATTTAGATATCTAAACAACAACCATATGTTGTTTAGACATATAAAATATTTTTAGATAAATTGTTTTTAGAATTATTTTGTTTTGTAATGTCTGATCTCCACCACGTCCTTGGTAGTACAGCGCCTAACTTGTTTACACAAGCAGCATTATTCATCAAGGTTTGTGTTTCTTATTTATAAAGGCTATACTTAAATACATGAAATAAAATTGAACTATTTGCAAAGAAAGTCTCTTCTAATCCGACTCTCGCACCTTATCGCCATTCTCTTCCTTCCATTTTAATTAAACAGGTTAACCATTGTTAGATATTCAAATCATTTCAGTTTTTATTGGTCATAGTCATTTCTCGATTAAGCTCTTCTATGGCTTGTGGTCCAGACAACAAACATGTCATAGTCTTACAAAATTGTTCTCTAGAACTCTCTTCAGTTTTCTTTGAACTATTTAATAAGCTTGACTAAATCTTGTTTTCCTGCCTGCTGGAAAATAGCATTTGTTGTTTTAATTTTTAAAAACTCTGATAAACATACTGACCTCTCCAATTATTGTCCAATCACTCTTCTTTCTGTTATTAACTAGGCCTTTGAGTCTTTGATTTTTGTTTGACAAATTTCTCACATTTCATCTTGAGTCAAATAACTTGCTGTCAGACAAATAACTATTGCAGTACTGTCGACATTCCTATATTGATGAATGACAACCCTCTTACTGATTCCACTTCTTTACGTCTTCTTGGATTATCATTTACTACTGACTTTTCATAGAAACCATATATACAATCGATTGCTAAATTAGCATCTTCTAAGGTTGCTTCTTTTTATGGTCCTCACCGTTTTCTCTCTCCTGATTCCATTCCCTACTTCTACAAATCTCTTATTTGTCGCTGTATAGAGTACTGTTATCATATTTAGGCTGGTTTTTCTGATGCTTTTTCTCTTCAAGATAAGGTCCAAAAACGCATTATAAACAGAGTTGAACCTGGTCTATATGCTACGCTTGAGCCTCTTTTCCATCGTCGTAAAGTTGCATCTTTTTCTCTTTTCTACAAATACTATCATGGTTGCTGCTCAAAGGAGCTTTCATCTCTAGTTCCATCAACCCAAACTCATTTTTGCTTGACTTTTCATTCGTCAAAGTCTCATTCTTTGACTGTATCTGTTTCTTCATGCTCCAAAATTTTTTTATATGTCTAGGTTATTTTAACGCACTTCAACCCATCAGAACTCTCTCCGATCATCGTGTTTTCCTGACTAACTTCAACTTTCCTACAAACTTCAACTTTTTAAATCTTCTGTCAACCGTTTCATTGCTCTATAACAATAAACTTAAAATAACAATGCTTATATAGGTTACTAATAAAATTTTTGCCTGTAAACAAAGTCAAAATAAAAATTTATCCAAAATTTTCTAATTAATGCACAAAGTTTAGTTTATTTATTATTTTATTATTATAATAATACAGGATAAAAATATTAAAATGCCATTAATTGGAAAATCGGTAAACGAGGCCGATGCCGATTCCGAATAATCGGTACATTACTATTATTTTATATATATTTATATATATAAATATTAGTGATATCTTATAGCAGCAGGCTATAAGATAGTCAATGTAGCAACATTTAGGCATGTTTTAAAAATGTTTTTTAATAAAACAAAAACAAAAACACCACTAATTAAAAAAAAAAATTTATATAAATAAACATAAAGCTTGTGCAAAAAACCAAAAGCTCTTTTAAAAAATAGCACTCAGCATTTTTTAATTAAAAATTTAACGTTTAAAAAATACACTAATTTGAGTTTCTCCTCCGCTTATGTTTACTAAATACAATTTTCAAAGCGGTTAAATTATATAAGCTTTAAACTTTTTAATTTCAAATAACAGTAAAATTTCATTAAAAATATTTTAAACAATAAAACAAATAAAAGTTTTCAAAACATAATGACATAATATTAATCGCGCCAAAAAACTTGATTTGAAAAGTTAGAGTAGAACAAGAAAAAAAAGTTATCAATTTTTGAATAAATTAAATAAAATTTTGAATGAATTGACCTTGTTATGCAATAAATACCTAGGTAATAAACCTTTTAAAGTCTGTATAAAAGAAACATACAAATATTGTTTATTAAATGTTATAATTATCGCTTGTATATGAAATAATATTCTTTATATTAGTAAGCGAATAAAGCGAGCAAATGAAAACTAGCAGCAAATTGACGTTGACGTTAAAGCCGTCATTTTGTAATAATCATTATTTCGGTTAATTGTTTAAATTTTACATAGAAAAAGCATAAAATACTAGCGCAAGTTATATAACAATAAATAATTATATTAATATTGGTGTTTAAATTTAAAAAAACAACCTATTAAGGTAGACAGGATTTTTAGACTAATATGCCCAAAAAATTTTGGATGCATCACTGGTTGCTTACACAGAAGTGTATTGAATTGTTTAAATGTATAAAATTTTATTTTTTTACTCATTTCAGAGGCAAATTGAGTCGGTTGAGCAAAAATGTGCTGATGCTTCTACTCAAGATGAGTCTGTAAATTTTAAAAAACAATTTATTGACAATTTTATTGGTTTGTTCAATTTATCTTATATATCTTTCTATTTATATATATATATATATATATATATATATATATATATATATATATATATATATATATATATATATATATATATATATATATATATATATATATATATATATATATGTGTGTGTGTATATAATCAAAATATCATTTTGCTGTTAATCTTTTAGTGCAAATATTCCATATCCTGTGTAATAGTAAACAAACTTAACTTATAAATTAATTAATTTTAGTAAATCATAATATATTATAGTATATATAGAAAAGTATGTTGTAGTAAATTTATTTATAGTAGCTTTATTCATTATAAAATATAATTTATAGTTATTTATTATAAGTATTTTTTTATTTATTTATGACTAAACTTTTTTTAAATGTAACTAAAATTTAAAAAAAAAAAAAAACATTGCATAATATTACAACACCCTTGCTAGTAATATGCTCTTTTATCTTATTATGGACAGTTACAGTGATATTTCTGTTTAGAATAAACAGAAATATCGCTGTAGTTATATTACTCGCTAACAAAAAGTTTTAATTTTTGTACTCATTTTCTTATTTAAGCAAGAAAATATCACCTAATAAAAAAAATTGTATAAATGTCACTTTTTTTGTTTCAAATTTTAAATATTTTTTCACTGAGTAAAAATTTTCAGGCTTTTAAATTTTCAGGCTTATACAAAATTGGATTTTTGAAATTCAAATTTTTTATTTAATAAACATTTACAAGATGTTAAATTCTGCATAACATTCCATTTTCTTTATATTAAGTTTTGCAAGAGTTTTTAATTCATTTGTTTTTTAAACTGACCTTCCATTAGTTCTCTACTTTTTTGACCTTCCATTAGTTCTCTACTTTTTTTTGAAGAAAAAATGATCTAGTAAAAATAAACATATACTAAGCAAGTTGCCGCTCATACATTTTGATAAAATTGTCTTATTGCTATCTACTATTTAATGAGCAGTTTTTGTTTTGTTTCAGAATTGATGCAACAAATGCTGTGTCCTTTGGACGATTTATAAATGATTCCCCTGAAAAATTTGCTAACTGTAAAGCAAAAGCTTATTTAATTTCAGGCTAACCTCACCTTTTTTTTGCGCAAAATCTTTCATTGCCAAAAATACGCTATGAGTATGGGGATAGTCGTTGCGCTATGAGTATGGGGATAGTCGTAATCAAACTTGGAGAAATTATGTAAGCTTTAATATGCTATTGTTATTTAATTTTCTGTGAACTTTTATGGAAAAATTAAGAAGACGTTCAATGTTCTGTTTAGAATTAGTAACAAAAATTTAATATTTTTTTTTACTGATTGCAAGTAGAGTATACTGAAAGTTTTATTATAGATAAAGTATCTGAAACCCTTTACTTTGGATCAAGTGAAATATTCTCTTTTTGGTCAGGTATTTATACAAAACATCTTTTTATTTAAGGAATATAAATTTATTTATTCAAAATAATATCTTATTGCAATTATATTTCAAAATTTATGAAAAACAATTTTTGTGTCTCTTAAATATCCATCAGAAATATTATCTCAGATAATTAAGGAAAGACTTAATACAGTATATAATAACAATGAGTGGGTATATTATGGGTTAGTTCTTTAATCATATCAATGTTTTCTCTGCTTCCAACAGTAAATATGTAAATAAATGTGGTTTTAAACCTAAAAAAAAAAAAAAGTAAAATTTTTATTGCTGCATTGAAATAATTAAATTTTTTGTAATTATTTATAATTTATAGGAAATATTTATTTGATAATTTATAACTTTTTTTAAACGTATTTCCTGTGTTATGTTAATAGTTACTGGAAAGTATTAAAGCCAGAAGCAAGAGCAAAAAAATGTTTGACAAAAGGACAAAACATTGGTAATTGAGGGAGTAAACTTTAAAGATTTTTTGTCTTTTCAATCCAATCCATATATGCAGTGTATTACCCTTAATGATGGTGTATCCAAGATGGTGCGTCTTGCAACACATCTTTCTTTTATAGACATTCCCAATTCATTAAATATACGTGAAATAAAATTAGGAAATAAAATAATTTACCTTGCATATATTGAATTATTAGTGCATTAGTTCCTTTGGCATGTTAGCATTTACTGTTTATTATAGGTGATACTGATTGGGGTTCTAGAGCATTATTTCTGGATGTGTATTTTAATAAGGCTATCATATTACAGGGTTAGAAAAAATTTCATGTAGAAACTCTGGTTTTTATGGGGTTTTTCTTGGTTCTTGAAATTTTAGGAGTGAAGTGAACAAAAGATTAAATTAGTTAGATTGAGATGCCTCTAAGATTGTTTTCCCCCTAAATTTTTTAATTTAACTCCAACTAGCTTAAGATATAAATCGAAAAACAACTTATTCAATCAATTTATTAATGGATTTCTTCCTTTTTTTTAAAAAAATGGTTTGGGGCTTTACCTTTGTTTTGTATGCAAATAAAAGCGGAAAAACCTTTATAAGGGTTGGGGTTAAATATACAAATAAATTTGTATATTTAACCCCAACAAAAATAACACAAAATATAAGACTTTTGCTGGGAATAGTATAATTTTTTTAATTTTAATCTGAAATGTTTTTACCTTATTTAAAAAATTTCAAAATTTCCATATCTTACTTGTTATTGCTTATTTTGTGTGTACGAGCATGTAGCTTATGCAGATATGTGTGTTTTTTTAGGGTATAATGTGTGAACATGTTTAAATGATAGCGTAAATTTTTTCATTTTTAGAAGTTTTACTGTTTTTTAGTTAATAACTAGCATTCTTCAACTCGTTTTGCCTCATCTACTCGCAAACTATGAAAATTTTGCTCCTCTAGAGTTTTGTTACTTAGGATGTTGTAATTTTTTTTTTTTGAACTTTTTTTCTTTTCATAATGAACTTTAGCATAAATATAAAAAGTAACTTAAAATTTGATTTATTTATCATCAGCAAGCGTTTATTTCTAAAGTGTT
Source organism: Hydra vulgaris (assembly GCF_022113875.1). NCBI lineage: Eukaryota > Metazoa > Cnidaria > Hydrozoa > Anthoathecata > Hydridae > Hydra > Hydra vulgaris. The sequence goes on along the minus strand of NC_061170.1, from coordinate 42,188,506 downwards.
CCTATATGCCCCGCACTACCCTACTTTAATTCTAGATTTCCAATTACAAATATGAAAATGTATTATTATTATTAAATACAAACACAGAGAGTCATTTGAAACATCCAGTTGATATTAATGGCCATGTTTCATCCGTCAGAAATTTGTTAAATGACTCATTATTTTAAACATCTGTAAGTTGTGTGAAAATTAGCAAGTTGCCTTCGATTTGCACTTTTTGCATTAGTTATTTTTATAACTAATGCAAAAAGTGCAAATTTAATGCATCATCATCATCATCATCACCATCATCATCATCATCATCGTCATCATCATTATCATCATCATCATCACCATCATCATCATCATCATCATCATCATCATCATCATCATCAGCATATGGTTCTCTGTTCGTTATTGCAACAAGGTCATCGGCTCACAGGATTTAGATTATTGCCGTGCCGCTCAGTATGATTTAAATTTTTTTTTCAGTATTACCTAGAAGAAAGATCTAAACTTTTTAGATATACTATTTTTGAAAAAAAATTTTGAGCAAAAACTTTAAATATAAGAGCCGTTCTAAAAAATGCGTTGCATTACCGAATGCATCGAAAAAGAGGGTTTATGCATGGGATCATAAAAATGACATTCGGGTATGTTTTTTTTATTCATTTTCATCAAATCTAGTTATAAACTCAATAAATCCACATTTCTAAATTTTGACATCATCGTAGCGTATTTAGATTTCTGAGTTCAAGTAAAATTTATATAATATATTAGCTAACAAATCTCGTACTTGGAATTTCAAAAAAAAAAACGTTTAATAAAATTTTTTTTATATACGTTTTTAAGAAAATTTTTTCTGCTGGATATAATATTTACAAAATCAAATGTCTGAAAAGTATAAATTTTGCTTTTGAGACGAAAAATATTTTTTGGAAATTTGGTTTTAACTGTGAGGTGTTGCATTACCGAAACTACTCAGGTTGCATTACCGAACTTACTGGTTTTCGCTTATAAATGAATTTGAAAGGTCTATTTTGCAATTATTTTCAAGTTACTGTTTTAAGATGAAACTTATTTACTCTTTTTTATCAAAAAAATAAAATTGATGCAAATAATAATTGTAAAATCGAACGGAAATTGTTCAAAGTCTCAGAGGCGTCTCATAGAACTTTCAGGGTAAAGAAACGGACAATTTTTTTTTTTTTTGTTTCATTTTTGTCGTTGTTTACAAAGATAAACAGACAAGGCTTCTGAAAGAAGATCCTAATGTAAAAAACATAAAACATAATGTAATAAAACATAAAAGAAGATCTTATCATCAGAACCTTTTACAATTTTTTTAAAGTCAATACATTAACAAAACTAGAAAATTACAATAAACCGTGATATAAATTGGAAATATAAATCAAACCACTAATGTTATATATAATAGTATATAGTCTGATCATATCATCAGATCTTATAAAAACGTAAATATATAAATACATATATATAAATAGTAAATAAAAAAGTACATCTCTTTTTTTAAAAGGCAAGAAAAAATACAACAGTCTTACAATTAAAAAGACATACGTGATTGCTATAAAAAGTATTTAAATATATCATCAATAGAAAGAACAAAATTTTTAAGTTTACTCTTAAAGATCGGAAATGTATTGGATATATCAAAATTAGGTATAACAACTTTATTCCAAAGATAGGGTGCTCGAAATGTAATGCAAAATTTGTTAAATTTTGTTCTGCAAATAGGTTCATGTACAAAATTTTTACTTCTAAGTAAATATTTATTAATTGGGTTTAGAGAAAAAAAGTTTTTAAAGAAAGGTAAAGTTAAATCGTTTTACCACATGTAAATAAAGCATAAAATGTTATAAACATTGAGCTCGTAAATATTAAGTATTTTTATCTCTATAAATAATGGTTTGGAATGAGTAAAACGATCCGCAAAATTAATCAATCGGATCGCATGCTTCAGACGGCGAAAATGACATTTTAGCTTACTTTTTTCGGTGCTTCCCCACGCAATGTTGGCATAATTAATATAGGTGTGAATAAATGAAGAATAGTGTTGGGTTAAGGCTTTTTTGTTTAAATATGATCTAGATTTATATAAAATTCCGTTACTTTTAGATATTTTTGAGCAGATATATTCTATATGCGGTTTCCATGTAATGTTCTCGTCAAGAACCACTCCTAAAAATTTAGTAACAAAATCTCTTTTTATTTCAACTTTATCAATAAATACTTTGGGCAAATGTTGGGGTAAATAGCGTTTTTTAGAGAGTGAATGGAAAAGAACCCATTTGGTTTTATTAATCTTAAGAGTTAACTTGTTATATTTGAAACAAGTAGATATGTTTTTGAGTTCATCATTCATTGTAGAAAAGAGTTTGGATATGTCATTGTTAATCAGGAATAAGTTGGTGTCGTCGGCAAACACGATACTCATTAAGTTTGAGGCTTTATTTAAGTCATTTATATAGATCAAGAACAAAAGTGGCCCAAAGATAGAGCCTTGGGGAACACAACAGGAAATATTTAGTAGATGGCTTTGGTTATAGTTATTAATAAAAACAAATTGTTTGCGGTTCGATAAGTAATTACGAAGCCATTTTATAGTTATATAGTTTAATCCGTAGTATTTTAGTTTTTCAAGAAATTGGGATAATAAGAACAAAAAAATGACAGCAACACTCCAAAAACAAAATATAACTGAACGTGTAACGCAATTTTTATCTGTTGCAAAAGGTCTTATAAGAAATGGACTTCGCTTTTGCCAGCCTGCTACCATAGTTCATTTATTTAATTCTTTAGCTGTTCCAACGTTGTTATACGGATTAGAACTGTGTGGAAGCAGCAATAAGTTTCTAAATAGCATTGATATAGCTGGACGATCTGTCTTAAAATCCTTCTTTAATATTTCAAAGCAAAGTAGAAATTATCTACATTCTTATTTCAAAGTAGACGCTGTGTCAGACATTCTTTTTCGCAACAAGTTAAATCTATTTATCAGGCTTTTAAACAACCCCATATGTTACTCGATTATACGGACTCAGATGCCTTTAATGAATCAACGATCATTTGTGGGTGAGGTAATGATAATGTGTAAGAAAGCTGATATAAACATGCTCCAATTTATGATCGAGGGTAAGAAAATTATAATTGCACGCCCTCAGGAAGCATTGGAGGCCAATGTTGCGGCGATCTTAAAACAATCGTTCCAACACTGGAATTTAAAGGAACAAAGAGAAGTATTTAGAACGCTGATGGAGGAAAACATTCCAAGAACGATGCAAGAAAATACTTAAATGTGCTTTGTTTTTTTTTAATACTTTTACCTATAGTTTATGTAATTATTGGGTGTTTAAAAGAATAAATATAATAAGAAGGATTTCATGGTCGACAGTATCAAAAGCCTTTGACAAGTCAATAAAAACACCTAATTTATATTGGGATCTTTGAAAGGAATTTGAGATTTCTTGTACAAATTCGATGATTGCATGTTCGGTAGAATTATTTTTTTTGAAACCAAATTGATTTTAATAAAAAAGATTATTGGAGACAAGATAATTGTATACTCTATTGTACATAATACGCTCTAAGATTTTTGAAAAGGTAGAAAGAATAGATATAGGGCGATAGTTACTGATATTGCAACAGTCTTCTTCTTTCAAAATTGGAATAACTTTTGCAATTTTTAGATGATCAGGAAAAACTCCTGGGTGGACAGATGATTTATAAACTTCATAAAGAATATTTTTGAGATGATCAAAACACTCGATAATTATGTCACCATTTATTGCATCAGCTCCGATAGCTTTTTTTTTTTAATGATTTGAAGGCGATTTGGAATTCATCAAAAGATAATTCTGAGTATATTTCTTTTGAAAAGTTGCATTCATCCTTTGGAACAGTTGCAATCATCCAACAATCAATTAAAACAGGGGAAATTTTTTATTAAAGAATATAAAACTATATATTGAACGTTTATGTAAATAAATTTTAAATAAAAAAAAAGCTTTTAATACAACGTTTATAGTAAACAAATGAATTCATTTTGGATACACAAATAACACTATTTTTGATTATTTTTAAATAAAAACTTTACAACAATCTTCTGACATCTTTCATTAAATCAAAGTAATAAATTTTTCAAGTATTTTTAAACTAATTTTGAATTTATAAAAAAAATACACACAGCAAATTGTTGTTTTAAACAATCTTCCCAGCAAAAATTTTACAGCGGAATTTAAAAAGACTTTTATAGGCATTTTAAGAGTTTCCCACTTTTTTTATACTGTGAAAAGGTTCATTGGTTACATAGTGGACTTCAATTGGCAGTCGTCATAATAGCTAGCCAACAACTAGCTTTTATATTACATGTTGAGGAGTTATTGGTTAGCCACTTTTAGCGAATCCCTTAAGAAACCTATGAGCAAAACTCTAATTAACTGCTCAAAATGCTTATATAGGTCCATTGCAAATCCACATTAAAATAATTGCTGGGTTAATAAAGTTATAATTGGGTATCATTTTCACAGATTTTTATAAAAACACAGTTATTCATAGTTTGTTCATATATAAAAGTTCAAAAGTGTTTCATTAATTAAGTTCATAGCCTTAACCAGAGAGACTGATATAATCCTATTTAGTAAAATAGTGGGTTTTGATTACTGTTTTATTATTTTTTATAAAAAAATTTTATATACTAATTAAAAAAAAAAATCATGATTATTATTATTAAGTACATATCTTATTTAAATTAATTGATCATAACTTTAAGAACCATAGTTTTTTGCATAGATGCTTTAAATGCAAAGGAAAATTACCATTTTAATGTAGTCTTGTCAACGACACCCTCTAACACAAATTTTTGAAAACTTTACTTTGAGCAATTTTATTGATTATAACTAAATTTTTAAAAATCCTGATAACATTTTTTTATTTCAAAATTTATATAAATTAAACAGAAGAGAACGGACACTAGATTTCGTAAGGTACAAACTTATAAAGGAATAAACACACCATTACATCAAAAAAGAAAGTTAACTTATTCTTTGATCAATACTATGCAGAACTTCTTAGCCTAGCAAAAAGAATCTTAACAATTTGTATGCTATAAAAAAAGTTTTTTAGGCGGTTTAGTTTCGTTGTACAGATTTTGACGACAAGGAATGTCAACACCGTATTTGCCCAAGAGAAACTGAGACTTAGTGCAAATATTATTTAGAGAAAGTTCATGGTGAAAATACTTATGTAGAGCAAGTAAATATTTTTGCTACATACGCTTTAGTCTTCTACATTTTGAAACCAACCTTTACTGATTTATCTTCAGATGATTTACTAAAACACCAACGAGACAATGAACCAGATTATTTGGAGACACTGTCCAAAACGTATTTTTAAGAGTAGAGGGGTCATTAAGTCTGCAGTTAATTCGTCTGAGATTGAATTTTGTGAAGGTCCTAATGGAGTCTTATTTGTACTTAATAAACTTTACCTAACAGGATATGTAACGTCTTTGAAACTGAATGATAAGAATAAAGAAGCTATAAAGCGGTCTTTTCAATAGTCCACTGAACGTGTTAAAAAGAGAGAAAAATAGCTAAAAACAATTAAAAGGGCTTAGTTAGACAAAGATGATAAAGAAAGACTTAGTTAGACAAAGGTAATAAAGAAATTGATAAAGAAAAAACTCAAAATATGTTAATATGTTTACATGAACTTTTTATTACGGTTTTATTCTTTTGTTTTATATATTTGTCGTTTCCTCAAAACTAAGTTTTGCCTCGAATACAAATCTTTAAAATATGATTAACTTTAAACTCGTTTAAGTTTTGAACTAATTTTTTTTTTGCGATTTTTTACATAATTAAAAAGGATACGGATTATAGAAGGGATTTAAAACAAAAAAAGGAAGTACTTTTTTATGAGAAAAATGCTGGACGAATGTACAGCAATTTTTCTATGTTTGTTTCAAATGTTGTAACTTTTTTTATATTACAAATAATAAAAAATGCTTCACTTATCTGGATTAATATACCTCATTAGTATATAAACCAATTTTCAGCTTGATATGATAAATATTTTGATCACAAAAATTGCTACTTTCTTCACTCTTATTTTAAATAACTGGGTAATCAAGACATTTTTTTAAAGTTGATCTATTAAAATAGTTTATAGAACAAGATTTTGGTGAAAAATATAAATCAAAAAAGTTTTTCTATCAATCTATCTTTTCTGTGGAGGACTACCTTAAGCTTTAGAAAAAATCTAAAATTTATTTAAAATCCATACTTCAAAACAACAATTTTTACCATGTAAAATAAAAGCTAGAGTAGTATTATTTGGAAAAAATGCCCTAAAAGTGTAAATGTGTCAAAGAAAGTATTATAACTAAGTGTATTTTTATCCGAAAATAAATTTAATAATGGATTTATTAAAATGATATCTTTTTTTGGGCACGCCATATAATTTTGACCTACAAGACCCAGTTTAAACAGGGTTAAGTTGTACTAGAAATAAGATTATTTATTTAATGATCTTATCATCTTGAGACAAACGTTTTTTGCTTTTATAAAAGTTGGTGCGCTTTTCTTTATATATTAAACATTAAAAACGGCACTATCTGGAAATTTGAATAGATTACAAAATATTTATGCACTTTCAACGGCCATCTCACCAAGTCTAAAAAATTAAAAGAATATCCATAGTTTTTATAGATAGGGGAAGACAAAGCAAGATATCAAACGTTTTAAAAATCTTGGGTTATTGCAAATCTTAGACCAATGAAGCGATAATATTTTGTCAGTACGCTTGTTTTATCATAATGTTTCATTGCTTCCATAAGTTTTAAGTTTGCAATTTAAAAACTTGGCCATTAGTCATCGGAGCACGATAATAGAGCAAAATAAATTTGCGCAAAAAAAAAACTACAAAATTACAACCATAAAATACCACACATTGGCATTTACCCTAAAACAATTTTATCTTTTAAGCGTGAAAAATATAAACTTACGAGTGTATAATACTTGAACAATATTTTAAAAAACAAAAACTTGTATTTTAAAACACAAGCAATATATACAGATTTGTTTCCACTCAATTTTAAATTTTAGACCCATTTCGTCATACTCTTGTATTTTTCAATATTATTTGTTGTATAACTGACAGATTTTTAACCATACCTAATGATACGAAGCATATTACGAGAATCTTTTGTATGATTCCAACTAAATTTAAGTTAGTCTTTAAAATTCCTGGACCTAATAATAGAGCAATTTTTTAAAATGTAAATCATTTTCTATGTCAAAGGCCAATTTCTTAAAAAAATTTTGTTTTATTAGGATGTTCTCAGAAGTCCTAACCGTCTTATCATCAGAAGTTTTTAGCATTGTTAGGACTTCTGATAATAAGACAGTTGTTAGTTGAAATGTTTTTACCATCAATATCACAATACAAAACAAAACTAAAAAAAGAAAAAAAAACTCTAGATCTAAAGATAAATCAATTAAGTGATAATGATTGCTAATTAATTCCGCTATATATGTATATAGCGGTATATGTAAATATATATATATATATATATGTATATATATATATATATATATATATATATATATATATATATATATATATATATATATATATATATATATATATATATATATATATATATATATATATATATATATATATATATATATATACATATGTATATATATATATATATATATATATATATATATATATATATATATATTATATATATATATATATATATATATATATATATATATATATATATATATATATATATATATATATATAAAGGATATATATATATATATATATAAAGGATATATATATATATATATATATATAAAGGATATATATATATATATATTTATATATATATATATATATATATATATATATATATATATATATATATATATATATATATATATATATATATACCTTTTAAAAAAACAGAATTATAAATGCAGCTAACATTCAACTTAAAGCTGACAACCCTGCAATTTTAGATTGCATGAGAAATTTCAATTTAATATTTTGATAAGTTTTAATAGTTCGTTACACTTAATTGAATTTTTTTATATTGTAAAAAAAATTCAATTAAAAAAATCAACCAACTTTGTTTTAAATCAGTAATCTAACTAATATATAATAAACTTTTTTAAACTAGAATATACAAGTAAATGCATGCAAATGCCATTTGATAAACTTTTTCAATAGCAACATATTTACATTATTTATAAACTCAAAACACTTTTTTTTTTTGATTAAATCTCCAGGGTTTTGTCACAACCTTTTAGGTCTAAATTTAGTCTAATATTGGAATCTAGAGTCTGTTGTTGTAAGTTGATAAAGCTTTTTAAATTTTTTATATATGACTTTATTGCTGGAACAAGACACTAAATGTGAAGATATATTTAATATAATACATACATAAGTTTAGTAAAATGCATAAACTTGTATAAATCTATATATATATATATATATATATATATATATATATATATATATATATATATATATATATATATATATATATATATATATATATATATATATATATATATATATATATATATATATATGTATATATATATATATATATATATATATATATATATATATATATATATATATATATATGTATATATATATATATACACCAGGGATGCAGAGTCCTAAAAGGCCTCCTATGAAACAAAAAGTCCTTCAAAAGGACTCTTTTTTTTAAGCGTGAAGTGGTGGAGTCTATACAGCCTTTATACCTTGGACTTCGGGTTCAAAAATTATTGTTCTACTGATGTATTTCTTGATTTTTTTTTTAAAATTATTGTTCTACTGATGTAAGTCTTGATTTTTTTCCGTACTACTAGATACGAAAAACTAGAAAGAAGTAATCTTTTTGTGACCTTTAACTCCGGAGTCCTTTTAGGGATTCCGCATCCATGATATATATAATTTATGAATTTATACGTAAAAGTTATGAATATTGTTTAAATACAAATTATGAATATTACATACATAAAAATATAAATGCAATTAGAGCAAAATTAACTATAAAACCTCGTGATATCTTTGTACAAATATACAGGATCAAATTGATATAGTTTTTAAAACCACGCAAATTAGTTTGTGTTGTCATTGTTGAAGATGATTGATTTTTAAACTTTAAATGTTGTTTTGATAACAAATCTTCAATGTTTGAATTAAAGCATTAAAAAATTACATGTCATTTTTAGGAAAATTTAAATAAGCACTTTTAAATTTTTTTGAGAAATGACACATTTTAGTTGTATTCAAATGTACATTTTTACACATGATGTAATATTGAGTTAGATATTATTGAAAGGTATGCTGTTGTAAGGCTTCAGATGTTGACATCAATAGAGTGAGGTATTTTAAAAGTATGATGCAGAAGCTTAAAAACATCTATCTTTTTCCCCTAAAAACAAATAAATTTATAAGTAACTTTAAAATTTGAACTCTATAACAATCACAGAACATTTGAAAGTACTTTAAAGAGCACAGTTTAGTTTTTTATTTTCCCCAGGATAAAAAACTCAATTATCTCTTTATTTTAACTCTTTTTTTTAAATTTTGCATAGTACATTTTGTTTGATTGTGCGATAACAAAATTTTCACTACAATAAAATTATAGTTGCTGTAAGTATCGTAATTTTAACTAACTTTTAGGACAAGTCTAAAAACTAATTAATAATTTAAAAGCTAGGTAAAATAATCAGGTTTTCTATGAATTTCTAAAATTAAAGAATAGAAAAAGCAAAAATTAAAGTATTAGTAAATTTCTTTGATTTAAGTGGAATTGAATAGAGATTGGTTATAAATTATGCAACGCTAAATTTCACTAATAACCAAAACATAAGAGATCAAAAGTTATTTTCTTAAAGTTTTGTCATGTAAAAGAATTAAGTATTATCTACTTCTTTTTTTAAAATAAACTTTGCATTGCAAAATATATAGACAACCCCTAATTGAATGTTTAAATAATAATGTTGGAGTATGATTAAAAGTTTTCGCCAGATATATTACTCAAATATACAAAATAATACAAGAGAATACACATAAAAAATACACATAATAATACAAGAGAAAAATTTATTTTTTTTAAACTAAATCATAATATTTAAGAAGAAGACAACATAGCTGTTGTAAATATAAATTAAAATCTTTGAAACTATATTACTACTGTTTAAAATTATACCATCTATAATTTTAACACTATATTCGTAAATAAAAAAAAGAAAATGACTAAATTCTTATTTAAAAATTACTTGCAAATAACAAGTTCCGCATCTAAACTTTGTCAATAGAGTTCTTTAAAATAGCCATCTCTTGATTAAATTTCGTCTTGAGTAAAAAGGACAAAATCTAATCTAAAAATAATCTTTATGAATAAAATCTTTTAATATTGTAAACAAATACTAAACAACAATATACTTAAGAAATAAAAATTATAACTTTTATGCCAACTTAAAAGTGACTTAAACTACTCTATTATTTACAATATTATTATAAACACATTGTATATTATTAGTAACATTATTATAAGCATATAAAATATTATTAATAATATTATCATAAGCATATTGTATATTATTAATAACATTATTATAAGCTGGTTAAATTTGTAATGTTTTAGGTGAAATTTTAAGTAGAAGTTTACTTACACAACTTAGATTCTAGCTAACAAGTATCAGAGTGGTTTAAATAAACTTTTACTCAATTGTTGAGTAGAAATCAATATAAATCACTTTAATTCAAGCCAGCTTATACCTTTTAGGTATATCACAAATTGATTTGTAAAGTTGGATTAACTTCAAAATTGATTGTACTTAAAAATATCTAAACACTTTTTAGTTAGTTGCTTTTTTTCATGTAAATTTTGTAAATAAAAATTAAATAAAAGAATTTTAAAACTTTAAACACATGCGTCTTTATATAGGCTACTGATATATATTAGATTTTCATAAATTTACTTCTCATAAATACAATTTTGTTTTAATATCAATATTTTATTTCACTCACCAAACAAATTTTTGTTTGCCCAATTAACTTTGAACAAAAACTATTTAAAGCCGGCTGACGACGTAACAACTTAATAAAAAAACAAAATTATTCAAGTTACAAAACCGAACACGGAGTTGCAATAGCAAACAAAAATGTTGCAATAATGAACAAGAGATGCTTTGCCGAACAAGCGCGTTGCGATACAGAACATTTTAGTTGCATTACCGCACATCCATATGATCATCATCATCATTGTCATCATCATCGTCAATATCATCATCAAAGATCTGCAACTCACTCGCTTCAAGGTTTTTGTCACTCATAAAACTTTTAACTGATAATTAAAATAAAACACTATAAATAAAAACTAGTGATGTCACGAATAATCTGTGATTTAATAAAAAAAGCAACCGTTTAATCGTCTTTTCCACTTAGGTTAAACCATGATTTAAGTTAAGGTTGTCGTGAAAACATCATTTTTAATAAGTTTAGAGTTTTTATACTAATTCAATCTTTAACATATTTTAAAATTACTTTAGAAGTGTAAGATATACATAAGCTAGTTATTTTTGAACTTTTCTGAATGGTTTGAAAAGTATGAAAATTTTATGCATAACTGTAGTTAAAATATTTGGTGTATCAGTCAACAAATAATGCATGCTGTAACACAACTTATTTATAAATGCCTACAGAGAAGTTGGACATATGCATTACCACGAAGCAGGTTGGAGCCTTCAATATAATTAAGTGTTGCCGAGTATTCAGACCAACATTCGCGGCATCTCTAATAAAAACACTAAAAATCAGTGATGTTTTTGAAATCAACTGTAATTCAAGCTTGCAATCCAACACATATCGAAAGGCCTGAACTATGTGATTTCACCAAGGAACTTGTATAAACATCTACCCTCAGATAACTCAATTCCGGGCTTGTATTGTTTTGTACAAAAATGACTTATGGTATTTCTGACATGACCTGTTTATTTATGCTCTACATTTCCAAACATGTATATACATATATATATATATATATATATATATATATATATATATATATATATATATATATATATATATATATATATATATATATATATATATATATATATATATATATATATATATATATATATATATATATATATATATAAATATATATATATATACATATATATTTTTTTTTTCAAATTTTAAATCACTTTCATATATCACGTTTATTTTCATCACATTTACCTTACTTGTGAGATTCTCCACAATGGCATTTAAATGTCATTATCCAGTCATCCTGCTACATGTTACCTGTAGCATGGTGACCTTAGCTCTTGCAATTACAAATAGAGATATTTCTCATTTTAATTGTTAAACCTGTTTTCGTCTAATAATCTTTTTGTTCTTTTATTAGGTTTTGAATCTTATGAAAAGAAAGATTCCCTTAAGATACTCCTTTTAATGTGAGTATCTTAAGGGAATCTAATTATTGTTGCATATTTTGTATAAGAGTATTTTCTCTTCATTATGGTATCTAGTTTTGTCATCAGTGATGTTTCTTCAATTGTTTGTCTTTTGTTTAAAAGTGCATTTTTCAAATTATTAAGTTTGCTATTATAATATGATATTCATATCATACTAGCAGTAAGCAACCCGTAATACGCGTTGTTAGTAAATAAAATTGAAAAAAAAAACCGCGTATAGAAAAGCCTAGAAACTACTTTAAAATAGAAATGCCTAGAAAATGACGTAACTCGACTAATAATATTAATGACGTAAAAATGACGTAACTCGACTAATATTAAATTAGCGTATTCATATTATCAGATTACTATAGCAAACCTAATAAGTTAAAATAGTTAATAATGCCTCTGTGTGCCTCTTGAGAAAAAACTGTTTAAATAAATATATTTGATATGATTTTTCATAAAGTATTTTTATGCTAGAAAAATAATTATATATACAATTTTGTAAATGTTGTTTTAGAAATCAAAGTCTAAACAAAGTCAATCTAGCAACGATTTCCTAAATAAGAATCATGCAAAAGTAATTTTTTGTGTAGTACAAAAAAAATATTTTTCTAAAATATATTTTTTTCAAATTTTATGCAAGTGTCCCACTAAAGTCTCCATTTATTAAAACAGAATATAAAAAAGAAGACAAAACTAGGTTGTTTGTTTTTAATATTGTTTTTATTAGTATTTTTTTTTTTTTAATTAAGTATTTCTGTTTTATTTGTATTGTTTTTAGTTTTAGTATTTAGTAGTTTTTTTTTTTAGTATTTAGTGTTTAGTAGTTTTAGTATTAGTATTTTTTGTTAGTATTATTATATTGTTTTTATTAGTATTGTTGTATTGTTCCAATTACATTTAATAAAAACTGTGCTTATATATGCTAAATTGTTAATTATTCTTTTTTTTTCTTAAGTTTTATTCTCTTTCTTCGCAAATATAAAACTCCAAAATATAAATCTTGATAAACAAGGCTGCTACACAGAGAAAGAAGTAGACTACCAGGGATATGGTGAGGATCAAACTCGTAATTTTTTCCTTAAGAGAATAATCTTTACTTAATTTTATTTAATTTTTTTATATGAACCATTATTCATATTTTTTTTATAAGTAATTTAAATATCGAAGTTTTTAACAGGTTTTTCTCCAGGTTGAAATAAAATTTTTTCTATATTTCTATATATTTTGATGAGCATTTGAAAATTTCCTTATAAAATTAAATTAAAAAAAATAATTTTATATGCAAACCACTTTATTTAAAAACACTTTTTTTTTCATAGAAACTTAAACAGTAGAAAACACATAACTGGTAAACACTTGCGTGTAAAATTTGTGTCTATTGTAGTGTTACTTTGTTATTAATTATACATAAATTAACATTATGAGCAAAGAACTCTAATTGAGACAAAATATTACCCAACAACTTAATACTCCTTGAAAATTAAAAAGAAACATTGGACTTGTAAAAATAAAAGTACAAAATGATCTACGTAATTTAGCTAATGGACAACTATATCTGTTTCCCATGCATGATCAAATGAGTTTAGTGGTACAATTTTTTTTATAAAATATTTAATCCCTGTAAGGTATTTTAGCAGGGCAACTTATCTAGAAAGAAATATTTTTTATAGGCCACTTAATTACAGATTAGTTTTGGAAAAGTTCATGAACCTTGGGATGCTTTTTTTTCTACTGGAAGTATTGTAATAAAAATGCTCACTCATAATTAAATGTGCGATTAAAGTAATAAAATTAGAAAAAATTGTTTTAATTCTTCCATAATGTTTTATTTAAATTACTAAGTAACATTTTAAAAAATCATTCTAAACCACATTGTGTGTCTTGGACATTATTAACTTTGTTATGTATTTTTTTTTTACTTAATACAAAATTTCTTTAGAATATATCGACCAATTTACAAAGAGAAAATTAAATCTTTAGAATTTCCTAATGATTATAATAAACCAAAGTGTTTTGATAGCAATTCAGAAACTCTTTCAAAGTAAGTGATTTTTCCTTTAAAATTTTTCAAGTTTGAGTTTTTTGGTTATTATTTTGAATAAGTTTTTTTTTTCTATTGTAGTAATGAGTGTCATTATAAAATTAATATTAAATAATTACTTATGAAATGATAAAATGGAGTTTATTTGAGCATAGTGAGTTAGCATATTTTTTTTACTTGAAAAAGTTATTTTGCTGAAATGATTTTTTTTAGAAATAAAAAATTTAAAAGATATTGTGAATGTTGTAAAATTTCATATAAAAGTTTAATCCTGGTATTATTTATTTATTTTTTAAATTTATATATAAATATATATATATATATATATATATATATATATATATATATATATATATATATATATATATATATATATATATATATATATGTATGTATATATATATATATATATATATATATATATATATATATATATATATATATATATATATATATATATATATATATATATATATATATATATATATATATATATATATATATATATATATATAGAAAATAATGAACATGTGTATTCATATTTATGCATAGGATTCTACACCATTCAACCATAAATATTCCTTTGTGATTCAATAAGAAAGAACTGAATGCAAAGTTGCAACTAAAAATGTTAAGCAGTTCAGGGGATATGCAAGTTTCATATTAATCATTTTCCGTTTCATAGGGTTTTTTTCTTCCTTAAAACATTCTTTTTTCTGCTCCAAATATTTTTAGTTATTTTTAAGGAGTTAAAGTTATAAATAAATGTTAGTTTGCATCTAGATTTAGTGTTAGTCCTTCAATTTTTATTATTGTCTCTAAAGATTTCAGAGTGGTTTGTAGTGGTGGCTTTTTTTGATTTGTGCATCATTTCTATGATTTGACTGGAGAAGAGTTGAATTAAGAATTCAGTGATGATGGAATAGAAGAAAAAGAGTTATTTGACCTCAAAATTGGGCAGTTGTTTCAATAATTTTCAGGCAATGTTTTTTTCATATTTCAGCGTTCTTAGAGTATTTTTTAAATTCTGCATCGAAAAAACATTATAAGTTTTAAAAATTTTGCAATTGCTATTTTGCAGTTAATTAAAGAAAAGGTTTTTTTTTACCTTATAAAATATTTTATGTTGGAAAATCAGGTCAATATTGAAAAAAACGTTAACCCAAAACTTTTGGCTTAAGGTTTTGCAACGTGCACTAGCCAAAGAAGTTTAAAGAAAATTTTAGTAACCATTATTAAAAATGTCATAAAGTTTGATTGATTTGACGGGGAACTATAATCATTATCATATATATCATATATTCATTATTGTAAAATATATTTTAATACTTTTTTAGCACTTGAATTCAAACCAGCATGGTATGTTTGCTTCTAACAATGATAACTATGCCGATTTAGATAAAGTTATAAAAATTTTTTTTTTTTCTGGTCTTATAATCAGAAGTTCTAATAGCAGTCATTTTATTGATTTTTTTATAAATAAGCCAAAAAGTACAGAAGTATATATATAGAAAGTCAAAGTCATGAATCGAACTTGAACAAAAAAAAAGCTTATTAGGTTAAACTAACTGCTCCGATTTTTTCAGAAATCGATTCTAATAGTTTAGATAATAGTCAAAATAACTTTAGTTTTATATGTTAAAATTAAAGAGATATTACTCAAGTATAAAATAGTTCCCATAGTATGCCAATTGAACACACTAATAAAATTTTTATTTTATCTGAGTCAAATGGTAGAGTGGATTCAGTATTGACAAATCTTTTGAACAATGAATCTGCTAACAATCTAAACACTTCTGTTCAGAGGGGTAAAAAAAATGTCTATTTTGTAAAGCTATTGTATATGCCCTTCCGAGACATTTAAGAGGGAAAACTCATTATAAGTCTGCTGAAGAAGCTGCTGCTATAGTAGGACTATAGACCTTTTTTGACTATAAACCTTTCTGTGAGCCGTTGGATAATAAATATATGGGTTTTAGTGATTTCTTATAATAAAGGACATATATCTCGATCATTTCGCATTTAAAAAAAGTAAATACATATTTTAAATTGTACTTAATTTGAAAAATAAAGAAACCCGATCCACTGTGCCCCAATATCCCCTAATTACGAACAACATTAATTACAGTCGTCAAGCTTGAATGCGTTCAAGAAAAAAACTTATATAGCAATAGTTTTGCTTTGAGATGTGTGAAAATTGGATTTCGTATTTTTTTATTTAATTTTTATAAATGAGTTTTTGATTAAAATATAAAGCTAAGAGTATATCGAATGAGAAAACTCAAACTGTAAATACATAGAATGCCTACACAGTATGCAAACGTGCAACAAAATCAACAAATAATCTGAGCTGTGACAATTTTAAAGAAAATGTACCAAGAAAAGTGTACCCTCAACGATTTTTGTGACGGTGCGGTTGTGACTCACAATGGGGAAAAAAATATTTGTTTTATAATGTGTAATTTTTGTGTAATAATAAAAACCGTTTAGTTTTTTTCTTTTTTGCATCAATTTAAAGCTTAATGATGTGGTTATTGAAATAAACTGTTAAAAAAACACATTTCGTTTTTATTTTTATATAACATTAATCCAAACGTTAAGGTTATGGAGGTTAATTATGTATAGGTTATAGAGGTAATATTAAAGAGGTTATGCTCTCATTTCCCCTATTTTAAAATGTGAATCAAGTATGACTCTTCTGGAGGTGGGAAACAATATCTTGCACTCTCCGCCAATCCCTTCGGCATATTTAAAATCACAAAGCTTTTTTAGTTTAAGCTGTACTTTAAGTGTCCCACAGTCTGGGGCTATCGTACTCAAAATTTTCAAGTTCACTAATTTTTAGGTTGCGCTAAACTGCAATTACTTTTAATATTTCTGGTGTAGTGGCTTTTGTTGAAAACGTTTTTAAAACTTATCGTCTAATTATCTCATTTCAACATATTCGTTGTATATGGCGCTTATCATATTTTTTCTCTAATAAAAATTTAACCATACTTTTAAAATTTTGCTTTTTGATAAAAGTTTTATTTTTATGATAACTTGCTATCCAATTAAAATATATTTCTAGAAAAAGAGTCTCAAATAAAATAGTGCTAAACTTTCGTTGACCCTTATTCGTAGCTTATCAAAATATAATAAATTTAAAATTATTGCATTGAAAATTAAATTAATTAATTATCTAAAATATCAAGCAAATAAATTAAGGGGAAGGTTGAAAAAGGTAACAGTTTAAAGTTGAGCATGTTAAGGTGGTTCAAACCTAACCTCTGGGCAAATTTTGCAACATCGGTTAGGAACTCAGCGTAGTTAAGGAGAGACTCAACAATTTGCATTTCTAAAAAAAAAATTATGTAAGCATCAAGCAAAACAAAACTACCGCTAAAATACATAAAGCTGAAACAAATGTGTTAATTAGTCAAAAATGTCTCTTTTATTCGAAAGTAAAAAGACTTCTTGTTTACAGCATTAAAATATTCAATAAATGACTAAAAACTTCTTATTTTATCTTTCTGTAATCAGTTAAAACTTTAAAGTCAAAGTTTTGACATTAGTTTTCAGTCAAAGCAATTTACATCCATAATCTCTTTATAGTCGGTTGAAAAAATTATTTAAATAAAAACGACTCAGCTTTTATAAAACTTCTGCCCCATAGTATTAAGCTAAAACTTCAAACTCGTAGATAATAAAATCACCAAATATTTATAAACAAAAAAAAAACAACGAGCTTCGCGATTTAAAAAAAATAAACCAATCAAAACGCACACAAAAAAAAGGCACTTTTTTAAAAACGAAAGTGCCTACAGGGCCGAAGACACCGGGGGGCTCGTGCCCCCCACTTTTTTTCCTGAAAGACCTTTTTTTTTTTTAAGAAAAATTTAATTTAGAGGACTTTTTTCACAAATTGATGATTAATGATCACTTTTTAACTACGCCGAGAAGGAGGCACAAACTTCTAATTAAATACTCATCTACAACAAAAGTTGCGTTATTTTCAACACAACAAATCGTCTCATCTTAGGATACTAATTTTCTAAAATAAGCTTTTTTTAAATGGAACTCAAAAATACTCAAAAAAAAAAAAAAAAAATCACGAAAAAAAAAAAATACATAAAATGCCTACACAGACAAAAATAATTGTCTCAACCATTTTCTTAAATCTTTCTTATCTCTTAAAAAGTTTTAAAAGCAATTTTTTGAAAAAACATTTGCTCTACCAAAATAAAGCTCCTAAGAGAATTTTTTTGTCTAAATGTTTGCTGGGCTTGAGCGTCTCAAAACGTATCATCTTAAGTAACTTTACCAAGTAATATCATAATTTAAATAGCGCGAAAAGAGCTTTTGTATTATCTCATACAGGAATTAGTAATAGATAAGCATAAAATATTTAGGATCAATCAGTTCCAATTTAGAAACAAACTTTTGATGATCTTGTGTCGTTCTGACGTAATTACAAAATATTGAATAATAAAAAACTATAACGGGGATGGTAAATTTAACATCATAAAAAGCATAAAACAATGAAAGGATATTAACTATGCAACCAAGATATTAAAATATGTAACAGTGTTACTTATTTATCCAGGTATATTCATACAAGTTAAACGGTGTTACTAACACCGTTTAACTTGTATGAATATACTTAGCCAAAAAAATTTGCAAAAAGTTCAGTAGTACTTGAAAAAATCAATAAACCCATAAATAAAGTTATACCATTTTAAGAACCTGCTCATCTTAAGCAATCTTCCCCTATTTAAGGTATTAATTTGCATTTTTTCGCATTTGTACATCATATGCATTGCGGAAATATTTTGTTGTATCTTATTTTTATAATAAACAATTTGGTAATAAAAAAATTAGCGATTTTAAAAGTGATTTCACCGGCGTTGTTGATTGTATTTCTATTGTATACTTTTTGAAAAAAAAATTTTTAGTCAGCATTATTTAAATTTTGTATACTGAGGCTGCAATTTAAGGACCAGTTATTATATTTGTCATCGAGATCTTTTTTTGGTTTACTCAATAGTTTGTATAATGTTAATACAGTAAGGTTTCTGCATTCATACATGTCCTTGCGCTTAGCAATGAATAAAGGAGCTTCATTAAAGTCTTATCTTTACGCTTCTTGTAAAATTTTATTATTCCAATAAATAGGTATGGCGGTGATAAGTTCACTCAGGTCTTTCTAAGATATTGAGCTATGATAAAAAGTCCCAGTTGTAAAGTTTTTGTAATATCTTCAACTAAAACTAAATCTTTTTTAAAGTACTGGTTTCAGATTAATTTTTCTTTTTTTTTTATATAAATTTATTAAAATTAGAGGTTGATTTAAAATCAACCTCTTTTTTTTATAAATAGGAACATTGAGTACTTTTTTTATTTTTAACAGCTGAAAATGGCTGGAGCTCATTTAGCTGAGTTATATTTATTTCATAAATTTGTTTATTTTGGTTTGAATTTCTATCAAAATTTAGTAAGGCATTGCTTTTTTTTAAGGTCCGCTTAGATAATTAATATGAACTTTGGAAACCCATCGCATTCAAATTGCTTTAAGTTTGTTAAAAAGATTTATCAGTTCAGTTCCCCCATTTTAATACTCTGTTGTGTGAATTCTTTATTTAATTTTAAAATTTGGTTAAAAAAAGATTTATATGAAATTATAAATAATGCTATAAGAAAGCTATTACAAAGCGCGACCCGAGTGCTTATTTATTCTCCATTTTAAAATGTTGGGAGAAAATATTAAGTGATCTTATAAAGGTAACAACTATTTATGGAATAAATTTTAAGTTTTATTAATAACTATTAAAAATATTATTTGCTATTTAAATTTACAAATATGAAAAAAAGTTAAACAAACAAAAAGTTTTGTTTCTAGATATTTCTAAAAAACACATCGTAAAAAATTTGTGGAACAAATTTTTTACGATGTGTTTTTTGAAGTAATAAAAAGCATTCTTGAAAAGTAACAGGTAATTGAGTTGAAGGATTTATTTTTAAACTTTCGATTGTGTTCTCGTAATATAAAATCCATTGCGTGATCACTTGACCTCGTTCGTCTAAACCAAAACAATTTTTGCTAAATTTTTAGACAAACATTGAACAATGACCGCGTGACAATAATAAGACAAATCAGACAAAGGTTTTATTTGCTCAGTTTCTTTTAAATTAGATTTTTGAAAGCTCGTTTCACAATCAAAAGTAATAAAAAACGGAAATACGTTACGACTTGTATTTATAAGGTTGTTTTGAGGTTCATAATAATGTCTTTTTTCACCGTATACGAATTTGTTAGATTTATAAAATCCTTTACACTCATGAGTAGAATTAATATATTTAAGACCACATTCTGGACCTTGAAATAACAAAATATTTTTGTATAAAATAACATAACGTTCATTGAGCATGCTTACAGCGTGATGAGAACCATTCCTTTCATAAAAACAAATTTTTATTGTATTGATTGTTTTTTTACATTGATTAGTTCGTTCTCTTTCTTCTTCGTTGATAAACTCTCTTTGAGGATTTTGATATCTTTAGTAATGTTGGTACTTTTGTAAACTACTTTTAACAATTCGGTAAGAACGTTTTTATATTTTGACTTCATGTTAGGATGTAACAAACAAACGTTTACATTTTTTTTATTCATCGAAAAAATTTTAATGTTTATTCGATCAAAACTAATTTCGTAAGCAAAAGTTTGACACAAATTTGACAGTTCAAGAAATGATAAGTTTTTACTTTTTTCTTTTAACAAAGTTAAAGGTTCTAACCACGAATTATTTTCATTATCAAAAAGAAGCTGTAATATATTTTCTTCTGAATACAAATCTTGACCATTTTTTTCAATTACTTTTTCATTCCATTCTTTAATTGTGTTTACGTTCCATTTTCGTATGAGCAGCGAAATGACAAAAGCAGAGTAAAAACACAAACCATCGTCAAACAGTATGCTGTAATCTAAAAATATTTTTCTTTTTTGTACGTACGATAATAATTTAAATGAAATACTTGTTTGATTTTTTCAACCGGTTAAAGAATGAGGTCGATACCATTCACCAAACCATTCATCTTGATTTTCTTCTTTGTATTGTCTTTTATTGTATGAAATTTTACTTTTATTTTTTTAATAATATTTTTTAAACTTTTTAGATTTTTCTTCAGGAGTTAAATTATTCATCATTTTTTGATAATATTTTTTATTTCTTTCAGTATTTTTTTTGTCTTTTTTTCATTAATTCATCAGAAGATAAATTATTCATCTTTTTTAATAATGTTTTTTATTCTTTTTAGAATTTTGTTGTCTTTTTTTCATTAATTCTTCAGGAGATAAGTTATTCTTTTTTTTTTTGATAATATTGTTTGTTCCTTTCAGAATTTTTTGTCTTTTTTTCATTCTGGTATCGGGAGAAAGTTCAGATAATCTTTTGTACCCGCTCAGTTCGTAGTTTCTAAGTTTCATCATAGATTTTTCGGTTAAATTACTCAATGTTTTTACTTTAAAACTACATAGCCGAATTATTCTCCATCCGCTATCGTTTTCTAAAATGTTAAAAACAGATCGAATATTGTTGTCTTTTATATATTGCAAATTAACAGCTCCTTCTAGCGGTTTAATATAATAAATAGGTGAATTGTAAAAACGTTTAATAATTTTACAATAACCGTCATCTGTAGACTTGGCACAAAGAGATATAAAACTATATCCTATTAAAAGGTTTTGAAACAAATCAGCAAAAGATAAATTTTTTTTATTTCGTTATCAAAACTAACTTGTTTTTTTTTATTGATATGATAAACAATTTCGTCGTGAGATTGCACTTGCTCGTTTAATTCAATTTCTTCTATAACATCTTCATCTTTGTAATTGTCTTTTACATAATAAAACGTTTCTCTATAATAACTTTCGTTTGCTAACTTTTCTTCAACAATTTTAACTTGATAATGCATTTTATTTATGTTTCTAAAAAAATTATTTTTTATACAATTTTTATAAAAGAGTTCAACATCTTTATCTATCGATATATTTTTTAATACATTTTTTAATTCGTTTTTATTTTTATGAATAATAAAAATGCCATTTAAATTACAAACTCGCGATAACGCTACATAAATAAGCGATGAAACAAACGCTTTACTATTAAAATTTAAAACTGCTTCGTTTAATGTACACCTTGAGCTTTGTGTACAGTAAAAGAAAATGCTATCTGTAAAGGTAAACCAAATCTAGAAGCTATAACAGAATGAGTACAATCTAAAATGTCTTCTTTTATATTTTCAATTTTAAATTCTCTACCGTTTATACAAACGCAAACACCGTTTGATTCAATAAACGTCACTACGCCAATCGTACCGTTACACAACCCTTCTTCTACGTTTACGTTTTTTACTAACATGAAAACAGCTCCTTCTTTTAAAAGTACACAAGCAGGAATTTGAAACATATGATTGACTTTGGGATTTTTAATAACATCTTAAGAATGAAACCATTTTTCTTCAGATCGAATATCGTTTATTTTATGTAAATTATAAAAAGCCACTTCTTGATTTAAAAAAAAAAACGCACGTATTTCGAATTTATATTTACGTCATATTCAAAATGTCTGGTCATTAAAAGATTGACAGTTTTATCTGTTACTTTTCCTAATCGTATTTCATTTAACGCGTTAAAAAATTCAAGATTTTTTTTGTCTAAAACATTCGGTTAACTCAAGAACGTTATGCATATATTGCTTCCATATTGTTGATTTAAAAACGTAATCACCTTTTACAGGCGGCAATTGATAAAAATCACCACAAACAATAACTTGAATTCCACCAAATAATTCATCGTAACATTGATTTATTTTACACGCTAAATTATGCAACAAATCAAAAGTTTGTGCGTTATCATCGAAATTTCATTAATAATTAAAACATGCGTATTTCTCCATCTGTTAAAAACGTCTGGTGTCATGTGGTTATAATAATATTCCATAGGTTTGGTACCAACTTTAATACCAGCAAAACTATGTATAGTCATACCTTTAATTTGATGAGCTGCTTTACCAGTACTTAGTGTAATTTCAATGTTTTTTATGAGTTGATCGCTAGAAGCTAAAGCATTAAGCAAATAACTTTTACCACAACCAGCACTACCAGTAATAAAAAAATTTAATCCTTTATCAAGCTATTGAAACGCAATTTTTTGTTTTAGTGACAAATTCATTTTTTTTTCCAAAAAAAAAATTTTTTTTAATTAAATTAAAAAAATGTTTATAAACCGTAAAGTAAAATTATTGCATATTTTGCAAACCACATCATCAACGATAAATGATACATTTGAAGTTTGCGATATTTTTCATATTTTTTCACATTTTTTAGAAATTCTTTGTCTTTCATCAACTCTAACATGCCAAAAGTCATTAAATTTACAATGAGTTCTTTTTCTTCCGCATCAATAACGTTATGTTTTTTAGTTATTATGTTTTTAAATGTGTTTTCTTGTGAATATTTTCTTTGAATATCCATATTTACTAATCTAAAAAAAATTTATAAAAAAAATACAATCATTCATGCAAAAATTCAATCATTTCCTCAATGCGATCTAATTTTAAATTTACTTCTTTAATCCATTGTTTTTTTATCATTCTGTGTATATTTTGATAAAAATAATAAAATCGATTAAACTCTTCGTTTAAATAAACGTGAAAATGTTGTGACATGTATTGCAAAACTATTAAAACCACAAAATGAGGTATTCTAAAACAATTTAAATTATGTTGAATTCTTTGAATGATTGTTGTATCGTTGTCGTTCCAATTTTGTTCATCAAAACGTAAAACATAATAATGAAATTTTTCCAAGGTTAACCTTTCTCTAAGACATGTTTCATTAATTAAAAACCCACAATAATTCATTTAATAATGTTTCTGTTAATTCCATTTAAAAAAAATTACAAAAAAATATTTTTTAATAATAAAAAAGTTTTTCAACATATTCGCATACTTTAACATTCACTTATTCAATAATTAGTTTTTTATCATAGTTTTTAAAAAAATAATAAAATTCATAAAATTCTTTATCACTATAAACTGGAAAATTTTCCAACAACACTTCTAACAAAATTAAAATAACATAATTATCAGCAAATCGATAATAAAAAAATTGAGTCCAATTAGTCCAGATTGATTCTGGAACTTTAAGTTTTTCAAGTTGATCAAAATGTTTTATAACTTTGCAATTTCCACATGTTTCTTTATAGGCTAAAGCTTGTTCGTACAATTGCGATAAAGTAAAATTCAATCCAGTAAGCGTTCCATCCACTGATAAATTAGCTAAATTTCGATTTGTAAAAGTTTTTATAATGTCTTTGAGTTTTAATTCTGTCAGTCTTCGTTTCTCTTGATACCATCTCATGTTGTTTTCAATTTTTTCATTTAATTCATGAATAAATTTTTCTTTGCCTTGATAATTTTGAAAAAATTGATAAAATTCAAAAAATTCGTCAGTTTTAATGTCTCCATTTATTATGTTAAACTTAGATAAAATTTAAACTATTACAAACGCACACACTCTTATTGACACTTGTTTTTTATTTGTTGATTTTAACGTACCCCAATTATATCCATCTACAAATTCACAATTCATTTTTTTGTATAATTGTTCTTGTATTTGTTCCATATACACTTTTTCCATTTCAACCTCCATAGGTACGTAATTCATATAATAAATTTTTTTACGTGAACGGATAGTAATGGCGACCATTTCTAACATTTCCAAAATATCGTTTAATTTAGTTTCTGTTATCATCTAAAAAAATTATTTATATTTATTAAATTCACAATACGGACAACAAATATATAAATTTAAACATTCTAACATATTTTTTAATTCGTTTTTAAATTTTAAAAAACTTTTATGACTTTCAGTGCAATAATTATATTTTTTAAGTATATCTTCAGATATTTTTATTCCTTTTTCACAAGTTTCAGTCATACTTTTAATCAAAATCAAATGAGTATGTAGTATCGTAACACTTTTTTCTATAGGTAAAGAATAAACAGGCCAAAACACTTCCTTCAAATTAGTAACAAAACAATTAGATATAGTTTGGTATCGAAGTCGTTCACATAAATATCTGTTTCCTTTGACTTCTAAAACAATATTTTTTTTAATATTTCATTAAATTTTTTCATAAAAAGTTCTAAATTTATCACTGATTCGTCAACATATTCATCATCCAAACCAGTATTTATTCGTATACACCTTCCAAATATTTGAAAATCTTTATCATGTTTTTCTTTATTCATCTAAAAATAAATCACAATTTAACATGAAGAAAAAGATAAACGCAAAAAAAGTTTTTTACGTTTATTTTTTCCTTCACGTTTAGATTGATTTCATCAATATTTTTTTTTTATAATTTATTTAAAAAAAATTTTAATAAAGATTATTACAATAATGACTTTTTATTTCTTCTTCAGCATCATCATCGTCTTCATTAAACCATTTATTAACTTGTGAAACAAAAAAATCTCTCATTATATAACCTGTAAAAAATTCTTAAAATAGATTAAAATTTTGTTCTAAAAAATAATTCAAAGTCCAATCAAAATGTTTTTTAATTCCTTCTGTCAACTTAACAACCAATTGATGATTGTATGGCATTTCCTCTAATCTTGAAAAATCGTATCGAAAAAAACAATCCCAGGCATCTTTAATATCATCATTTAAATATTTGTCTTTTTCTAAACAATCATCGCATACAAAAGGTTGAAAATCTTTAGCTTGTGTGATCAATTCTTGTAATGTAAACGGAAACCATTCATTAAGTGATAGAAATTTTTCCATTAAATCGTTTACTTTATTTTCAGTGAGTTCCATTATTTTTTTATTAAATCTAAAAAAAATTACAAGCATTAATAATAAAAAAAAAATTACAATCGTTAATTAAACAATTAAAAAGGAAAAAAATTATTTAGTTAATTTTAAAAGTTTATAAATTGTTTTTCTTAATGTCATATGAAAGATAATTCCTTTTTCTGCTTGATCAATAAGCAACTCAAAAAAAAAAGATCTAATTGCATTATCTTCTTCAGAATTTTGCAAATTTTCTTCATACATTTCATGCGCTTCTGTTATGTTATCTTTTGCAGCAAACAATAAACCCAAACTTATATTACATTTTTGAAGTATTCCTATTAACATTTCTAAATGTAAATTAATTTCGTCAACTACCTTTAAATAAATTTCACTGATATCACCGTGTATTTTTTTGTTA
>NC_061170.1:41957493-42160691 GCF_022113875.1 Hydra vulgaris | reverse complement strand
GTAAATTATAAAAAGCCACTTCTTGATTTAAAAAAAAAAACGCACGTATTTCGAATTTATATTTACGTCATATTCAAAATGTCTGGTCATTAAAAGATTGACAGTTTTATCTGTTACTTTTCCTAATCGTATTTCATTTAACGCGTTAAAAAATTCAAGATTTTTTTTGTCTAAAACATTCGGTTAACTCAAGAACGTTATGCATATATTGCTTCCATATTGTTGATTTAAAAACGTAATCACCTTTTACAGGCGGCAATTGATAAAAATCACCACAAACAATAACTTGAATTCCACCAAATAATTCATCGTAACATTGATTTATTTTACACGCTAAATTATGCAACAAATCAAAAGTTTGTGCGTTATCATCGAAATTTCATTAATAATTAAAACATGCGTATTTCTCCATCTGTTAAAAACGTCTGGTGTCATGTGGTTATAATAATATTCCATAGGTTTGGTACCAACTTTAATACCAGCAAAACTATGTATAGTCATACCTTTAATTTGATGAGCTGCTTTACCAGTACTTAGTGTAATTTCAATGTTTTTTATGAGTTGATCGCTAGAAGCTAAAGCATTAAGCAAATAACTTTTACCACAACCAGCACTACCAGTAATAAAAAAATTTAATCCTTTATCAAGCTATTGAAACGCAATTTTTTGTTTTAGTGACAAATTCATTTTTTTTTCCAAAAAAAAAATTTTTTTTAATTAAATTAAAAAAATGTTTATAAACCGTAAAGTAAAATTATTGCATATTTTGCAAACCACATCATCAACGATAAATGATACATTTGAAGTTTGCGATATTTTTCATATTTTTTCACATTTTTTAGAAATTCTTTGTCTTTCATCAACTCTAACATGCCAAAAGTCATTAAATTTACAATGAGTTCTTTTTCTTCCGCATCAATAACGTTATGTTTTTTAGTTATTATGTTTTTAAATGTGTTTTCTTGTGAATATTTTCTTTGAATATCCATATTTACTAATCTAAAAAAAATTTATAAAAAAAATACAATCATTCATGCAAAAATTCAATCATTTCCTCAATGCGATCTAATTTTAAATTTACTTCTTTAATCCATTGTTTTTTTATCATTCTGTGTATATTTTGATAAAAATAATAAAATCGATTAAACTCTTCGTTTAAATAAACGTGAAAATGTTGTGACATGTATTGCAAAACTATTAAAACCACAAAATGAGGTATTCTAAAACAATTTAAATTATGTTGAATTCTTTGAATGATTGTTGTATCGTTGTCGTTCCAATTTTGTTCATCAAAACGTAAAACATAATAATGAAATTTTTCCAAGGTTAACCTTTCTCTAAGACATGTTTCATTAATTAAAAACCCACAATAATTCATTTAATAATGTTTCTGTTAATTCCATTTAAAAAAAATTACAAAAAAATATTTTTTAATAATAAAAAAGTTTTTCAACATATTCGCATACTTTAACATTCACTTATTCAATAATTAGTTTTTTATCATAGTTTTTAAAAAAATAATAAAATTCATAAAATTCTTTATCACTATAAACTGGAAAATTTTCCAACAACACTTCTAACAAAATTAAAATAACATAATTATCAGCAAATCGATAATAAAAAAATTGAGTCCAATTAGTCCAGATTGATTCTGGAACTTTAAGTTTTTCAAGTTGATCAAAATGTTTTATAACTTTGCAATTTCCACATGTTTCTTTATAGGCTAAAGCTTGTTCGTACAATTGCGATAAAGTAAAATTCAATCCAGTAAGCGTTCCATCCACTGATAAATTAGCTAAATTTCGATTTGTAAAAGTTTTTATAATGTCTTTGAGTTTTAATTCTGTCAGTCTTCGTTTCTCTTGATACCATCTCATGTTGTTTTCAATTTTTTCATTTAATTCATGAATAAATTTTTCTTTGCCTTGATAATTTTGAAAAAATTGATAAAATTCAAAAAATTCGTCAGTTTTAATGTCTCCATTTATTATGTTAAACTTAGATAAAATTTAAACTATTACAAACGCACACACTCTTATTGACACTTGTTTTTTATTTGTTGATTTTAACGTACCCCAATTATATCCATCTACAAATTCACAATTCATTTTTTTGTATAATTGTTCTTGTATTTGTTCCATATACACTTTTTCCATTTCAACCTCCATAGGTACGTAATTCATATAATAAATTTTTTTACGTGAACGGATAGTAATGGCGACCATTTCTAACATTTCCAAAATATCGTTTAATTTAGTTTCTGTTATCATCTAAAAAAATTATTTATATTTATTAAATTCACAATACGGACAACAAATATATAAATTTAAACATTCTAACATATTTTTTAATTCGTTTTTAAATTTTAAAAAACTTTTATGACTTTCAGTGCAATAATTATATTTTTTAAGTATATCTTCAGATATTTTTATTCCTTTTTCACAAGTTTCAGTCATACTTTTAATCAAAATCAAATGAGTATGTAGTATCGTAACACTTTTTTCTATAGGTAAAGAATAAGCAGGCCAAAACACTTCCTTCAAATTAGTAACAAAACAATTAGATATAGTTTGGTATCGAAGTCGTTCACATAAATATCTGTTTCCTTTGACTTCTAAAACAATATTTTTTTTAATATTTCATTAAATTTTTTCATAAAAAGTTCTAAATTTATCACTGATTCGTCAACATATTCATCATCCAAACCAGTATTTATTCGTATACACCTTCCAAATATTTGAAAATCTTTATCATGTTTTTCTTTATTCATCTAAAAATAAATCACAATTTAACATGAAGAAAAAGATAAACGCAAAAAAAGTTTTTTACGTTTATTTTTTCCTTCACGTTTAGATTGATTTCATCAATATTTTTTTTTTATAATTTATTTAAAAAAAATTTTAATAAAGATTATTACAATAATGACTTTTTATTTCTTCTTCAGCATCATCATCGTCTTCATTAAACCATTTATTAACTTGTGAAACAAAAAAATCTCTCATTATATAACCTGTAAAAAATTCTTAAAATAGATTAAAATTTTGTTCTAAAAAATAATTCAAAGTCCAATCAAAATGTTTTTTAATTCCTTCTGTCAACTTAACAACCAATTGATGATTGTATGGCATTTCCTCTAATCTTGAAAAATCGTATCGAAAAAAACAATCCCAGGCATCTTTAATATCATCATTTAAATATTTGTCTTTTTCTAAACAATCATCGCATACAAAAGGTTGAAAATCTTTAGCTTGTGTGATCAATTCTTGTAATGTAAACGGAAACCATTCATTAAGTGATAGAAATTTTTCCATTAAATCGTTTACTTTATTTTCAGTGAGTTCCATTATTTTTTTATTAAATCTAAAAAAAATTACAAGCATTAATAATAAAAAAAAAATTACAATCGTTAATTAAACAATTAAAAAGGAAAAAAATTATTTAGTTAATTTTAAAAGTTTATAAATTGTTTTTCTTAATGTCATATGAAAAATAATTCCTTTTTCTGCTTGATCAATAAGCAACTCAAAAAAAAAAGATCTAATTGCATTATCTTCTTCAGAATTTTGCAAATTTTCTTCATACATTTCATGCGCTTCTGTTATGTTATCTTTTGCAGCAAACAATAAACCCAAACTTATATTACATTTTTGAAGTATTCCTATTAACATTTCTAAATGTAAATTAATTTCGTCAACTACCTTTAAATAAATTTCACTGATATCACCGTGTATTTTTTTGTTATAAAAAATACGATAATAATTTAAGCCAACGACCAAAAATACTTTTAATATTTTTTTGGCATGCTTGCGATTTACAGCTGTACAATTGTATTTTCTTTTATCTTCCATATGATAAACAACATCTGCCCAAAAACAATATTCTTTATCGTGTTCAGTTGTTTTTAATAACATATATAAATCAGGAAACGTTTTAGCAAAAACACTTTTATCCATAATATTTTCATCAAATTGAATCTCTTCCAAAGAACTTGGTAATTTATATTCTGTTTTGCTATCATTATCTGTTTCGCTATCATCCGAATCGCTAACTTCTGATAGTTTTTCATCTGTTTCGCTAACTTCTGGCAATTTTTTTAAATCAATATCTACAGTAAATTCATTATTGGAATCAAAACTAGCACATTGAAATATTAAATGGCAATTCTCGTCTTTATCTTGTTTTTCCTTTATTATCTCTTCATTTGGTTGCAACGAGATAATAGTTTCGTTCACAGAAATCAAAGAATCCAATTCATCTTTTGTAAATGGTGTCAATGGTCGAAAACCATTTTTTACCCAATAATACATTTTTTAATTTTTCTAAAAAAAAATTACAATAAAAATCATATTAAGAAAAATCAACACCAAACTAATACACTTCAATTTTTGCAAACAATTGAAAAAAACGGCTTCGTATATCTTTTTTTAAATTTAAACGTATTTCAGTTTTAGTTGGAAAAATAAGTTCTTTGACTCATGTTTCTAATTTTTGTTTTTTAGTTTCGCAACAGCACTATTCATCTTTTTTTGTTGCAAAATCAATAAACGCTTCCTTTCTTTTTCTTTCAAACTTTTTTTCTCTTTTTACTTCTTCTTCTAATCGATCAATTCCTTTATTACATTTAGTAATTAATTTTGAACGCATTTTTAGGTAAAGATTCACTTCCTTTTTATCAAATTTATAATCTTTTAAATCTTCTGATAATTTTTTATACACTTTTTCTGTTATGCACGACACTTCTTCAAAACGATATTCAGTATTTTGATCTTTTAAAAAATCAATCAAATTATAACATTGCTGTTCTAACGCTTTATCTTCTGATCCTATCTTATTCCATACACTCCATATTGTCATTTTTTATTAGTTTAATTGCTAAAAAAAATACAAGCATTTAAAAAAAACAAATGAAAAAAATATTATTCAATTTTACATTTAATAAAAAGAGTGTCTTCAACAATATAATTTTGAATTAAATTTTCTTTTTCAATAAAATTGCAAAAACCAAATCATTCATTAGATTGCAACTAATGCGGTCGTTGAAAATACGCTTGATCGTTCGTGATAATAGTTTTTTTGTACTTGTCGTTTTTACCAAGTAAAGATAAAGTTATTTTTCTTCCACTAAACGGCCATTTAAAAATAACATCAAACATATGCGACTGCATGTATATAAATATTGACATTTGATTTTTGTGATTATGATTTTGATCACCACAAGCAAATTCATTAAACAAATGAATACGTAATATAAATTTATAATTTTTATAATAAAATGGTGAAGTAAAAAAACTGTATGGTGAGTTTTTCATTATTTGTTTCATACCAGTAAAAATAAATATTTTTTTACCATCTTCTAATTTAACAGGAGCTTCAAGATTTAACACTCTAATTTTTAAATTTTCCAATTGAAATCGCAATTCTTTTAATTCTTTTGACTTGTCACCATCAACTTCAATTTCATCTTTTATTTTTATCAAATCGTCTTCTGGCTTAACACAATCAAATTCAATTTCATCTTTTATGAATTCGACAACTTCTAATTTTTTATTAGTCATCTAAAAAAATAAAAAATAAATAAATTACAAATTAATAATGTCCTCTTGATCCAAAACCACCGTTACTTTCTTTCTCAGACAACATGGATTGTATTTCCAATTGATATATTTTATTCACATTTGAACCAACCAATACCACTCTTTCTGCAAAAAATACAGTTAAAAAAGACATTTGTGCAATAGCTTGACCTTCGCTTACAGTAAAAGCTTCGTAAGATGTATTTAAAAGTAATACGTGAATTTCTCCTCTATAATCAGAATTAATAATACCATGCAAATTTAATACTGTAATACCATGATGTAAAGCTAATCCCGACTTGGTAGTAACATGAGCTTGAAGATTGCAGTCACTTTGAGATATAAAAACGCCAGTAGAAAACAACATTCGTTAGATGGTAGTATTGTTTTTTTTTCAGTACTACGTAAATCAAAAGCAGCACTTCCTTTAGTTGCATAACACGACCAACTATTTGTATCAATTATTTTTACTGTTTTTATCTGAAA
Source organism: Hydra vulgaris (assembly GCF_022113875.1). Taxonomy (NCBI): domain Eukaryota; kingdom Metazoa; phylum Cnidaria; class Hydrozoa; order Anthoathecata; family Hydridae; genus Hydra; species Hydra vulgaris. The sequence goes on along the minus strand of NC_061170.1, from coordinate 42,154,632 downwards.
AAAATTTTTTTTTACAAAAAAAATAAATTAACATCCGTGTTGCATTTTACATGAAGGATAAAAAACAATATAAAGGATTGTTAGGATAATAATAAACATCACTTTTTAAATTATAAACGCGACAAAAATAACACATTGAAAAATTTTCATAACTTTGTAACATGTTTTGAAAATGTTTTAGTTTATTTTGGAGCATATAATTTTGTTTTTTACACAAGTCTAAATAATAATAACTATCAGCTAATTCAATTTTGAAATTGTTATTATTCTATATTTCTTCTTTAATTTTCTCAATAACACGTTCAATTTTAATTCCATCTTGATCTATGTTTATTATATCGTAATAATCGTTTGTAACATTTTTTCTCATTTTGTATACAAAAACGTTTTGCAAATCATCCAAAACTTCTTCCAAAACATTTTTTTCTTGATTAATCATACTAATCTAATAAAAATTACAACATTAAAAAAAAATTATATACAATTTAACAAACAAATTCCCATTTATCTTTAACAAAACAATTTTTTAAAATGTTTCTAATGAATGTTCTATCAAACATAAATAACAAAATTTTTTTTCACACCAAAAACAATCATGCAAATGTATATGTTTCTTTAAAAAATCTTGACATGTTATAAACTGTTCTTTAAATTTATCAATTCTTTGCTATTCTTTTTCAGTTAACGAACCGTACAATAAAGCATGTTCATCTTCTTAGTTTTTTAACTCTTCCGCATTTGTCCATAATATTTTTGGTATTTCATAATTTGGTTTTTTTCTTTTTTGATTATCCTTTAGTGAATGAATCAATTTATCTGAATGACGTTTTTTACCTTTTCTTTTTTCTACATTGATTTTAATTAACAAAGATGCTACAGCTGGAGTTACTGTTTCATCATCATCTAACAACTCGACACATTTATTTTTAAGCAGAGTTATCTTACAAAATTTTTCCATCCATTCATTAGATTGTTTAGCATCTAACGGTATACCATCACAAATAACTCTAAACTTTACTCCCTTATTTTCTTCTTCGTTTTTTTTTTGGTATTGGTTTTTTTGATAGTTCATGTAAAGCATATTTACACGAATTTTTGTTTTCTTCCTCTATTTCTTTTCTTATAAGCTCAAAAAGTTTTGTATCCATTTCTTATTGCTTAGCTTCTTCATATCTCGATTGACGAGTTCTGAAAAAATCTTACTCCTTTTATACAAAAAATACAAAAAAGACTATATTTAGTATCATTAATGATAATTGACACTTCTTTTATATTACCATATAAAGTCATAAATGATGTCACGAAAAAAAATTGCCACGTTGACAAAAATGACACGTTGACATTTTTTTTATAAACTTGTTTTGTTCTTGTTTTTTTTAATCTGTATTGTTTAAAAAAACATATATAAAGCAATTTTTTTTATAGTTTTTTATATCAAATCAAAAAATTTTTTTTATTACACTAACACTTCAAATAAAAAAAATGGAACAAGACGATATTGAAACTAGTTATTGCTTTGTGCAAAACTATTTAAAATACGGTGATATGGCCGCCGCTACATTGTGGCTAGTTGATTTATCTCACGAAAGAGATTTGAAAGAAAATCAATATTCAAAAGTTCCTGTGAAACCAGTAACTCAACTTAATTTTTTAAAAAAAGAACTAGTCTATTCTAACAAAGCAAAAGAAGAAGTTATTTTTTTACCTTTAAACATTCGTGAACAATGTTCGCTTGAAGAAAACGTCATTAATTATTTGTATAGAGCCGAAATCAAAACAAGCAAAGATGACATTCATTTTAAGAATAAAAATGGCGAAATTACTTTTAACGTGATCATAAAAACAAAACAATCAAAATTAACTAAGAAATTTTTAAAAACATATATTTTGTCAAGAATAGAAGAAATACAAACTAATGCTTACGCTTATGCATATAGCAAACATAAAGTTTTAAAAAATCAACCCATTTCTACCTTTAACGTACGAATGTTAAAAGACGAAGAAGAAGAATTCTTTTAAACAGAACACGAAAGACTTGTTTCTGAAGAACCTATTATGATTAACACTATATATAAAAGCGGTCAAACTAAATCGTTTAATTACAACATGAAAAGAGCAGCTCAAGATTTACCAGTTCAAGAAACAAAAGAATATAAAAAAACCAAGCAAGAAGAAATTAAAATTGAAAAAAAAGACGAAGAAGAATAATAACTTTTTTATAAAAAACATGAATTTTTTTTCATTGAAAAAAACCTGTTATTAATAAAAAACTTGTTTTTATTTACTTATAACGATAACTATGCGGTCATTCGGATTAATAAAAAAAATATAAAAAAGTCTAAATAATTTTTTTATTAGTTTATATTTAAGAAAATGACAAGCAAACAGGTCGATCAATCTTTAGAAAATGCTGTAAAATTTTTTTTAAAGACAATGAACTACATCCCATGTTGCAAGAATTTCAACATCTAGATAACAATTTTGAAGAATGGAAAAAGTTAATTTAAGAATACTAAACTAAATGGAATTTGAAATTGTTGTTACCAGAAGACCAATATGTTGATTTGTATTATATTTTTATTATCAAAGAATATCAAAACAATCAAACTTTGTTTGGCAAATCTGCTCATCTCTATTATCAATATGATAAACAAGGATCAAAATGGAAACTAAACTTGTACAATTTTTGCGAAAATATCAACAAAGACTTCTTAAAAATAACAGAAAAAATGTAGATTTTAAATATAAAGATATTAAAGATAAAATGGAACGTTTTTTAAAAATATACAAACGATATTATCGATATACTTTTGAAACTCATTGCACGTCATGAAAAAATAAACTCAAATTATCTTTGAAGTATTATTTTTTGTTTCCGTATTTAATTAAAGAACACTTATACAAATACGACTTGCTAAAGCAAAACGCATTGATTTTGTTGGAAGAATATCCCTCTTGCCTACAAAGATTAACTTTTTCATACAACGAAAAATTACTACATAACGGTTTTTATATGCTTTATACTCCTACACCTATCTATAATTTTTTCAAAACAGAAAAAGTAAAATCTATAAACGATAAAGTATTTATATACAAATCGTTCAATCAGTGTAATTTTTATCGAAAATCAATTACAGAAATGTTTCCGCACGCCAATTGGTTTTATTTTTTTAAAAGAAACTTTAACATTTCAAAAATTTTAAATAAACATGGCGATCAACTCTGCATATATCGCATGACTTAAATAGGAATTGGCGCAGCGGAGTGTGCATACATCGACTGACTTAAATAGGAATTGGCGCAGTTGAGTGTGCATACATCGACTGACTTAAATAGGAATTGGCGCAGCGGAGTTTGTATACATCGACTGACCTAAATAGGAATTGGCGTAATGGAGCTTAACTCGCAAGTGCAAAGGGTTTTGGTTAGGGTAGGCAATCTATAAAAAATTTACTTACTAAAAAAGGTCGCTATTTGTGTATCAGTTATAAGAACATAATAAATTTGTGAGACTAATAATTCTTTTGTAAAGTCAAAAATTAAAAACAAACAAAAACTTAAAAAAGGCATAAGCGTGTGATAAGCGTGCGATAAGCGTGCGCGCGTACATGAGATTTATATACGTGAGACTCGTTTTTCTAGGAAATTAAGTCTTTAAGAATGAAAACAAAAAATAAAAACACAGATAGAACGACTATATTCTAATGAAATAAAATACGAAGTAAAAAAAGTATTAAAGAAACTTCAAGTTAAGAACGAGAGAGTAAAAGACGTAACTGATATAAGAAAATTATATATATATATTAAAGAAGTAGATCTATATATGTTATTATGTTAAAGGACAGACCTCAAGCACACAAATAAAAAGTTGTCTACGTATATTAAACTCATTACTTATAACGCAAAAAATTGAGAGGAGGGGGAGCTGTGAGAACTTAGACGCATTGGAAATAACACAATAGACACAAGTCAGGTTTTTTGACATGAGAAAAGGCGTTACAAATAATGCTTAAAAAATAATTAAATAATAAACAATGCACAAACTAATAAAGTTGTACTGAAAAAATGCGTGTATATGGTTCGAATAGAAATGTGTATGCTTGCCTCGCTTACACAGTTTATGAACTTAGTTTTAAATAGAGGAACTTACAGTCTTATGAAAAGTGAATTTGAATTTAATCTCGAAAAAAGTATTAAAAATTGGCTAAAAATTGGTGTGAGTCTTACTTAGAGATTACTACTATTACTCTTAGATATTAACTTATTAAAAACTTAGTACTATAATTTATAATTCAAAACGAACAAACTGTTAGTGCTTACTAACATAATACATAATAGGACAGTATATCATTATAGTATTATTTTGAAAATATTAAACTGACAAAAAAACATGGTAACTAATACAAATTACAAAGACAAATTACAAAGCAAACAACATGACAATAGAACAATATAGACAAATTAATTGCAACAAAATTAAATTACGCGCATTTAGAATTCAAAAAGATACGCATAAAAATACATTAGTGTTTTGAGAAAAAAGCAAACGAATTAGGTAGTGTAAATACCAGATTCTCATCAGAAAATGGTTATGGTATTGACCCTTTTGAGGGGGTCTCTACCCTGGTATTATGACGTTTTGAATGTTTAATTCACTAACTTCTAAAAACTTCCGTCGGAGTCTTATCATCGAAATCAGTATAAAAAACCCATTCCGACGCCAAGCCTCGTTCATGTTGCAACACTAAAAGGACACACTACACGGAGCCAATTAACCTATCATAAACCTATTATGTAAACACTAATATATCTTTTAGAAAAGAGTTAAGACAAGTAAGTATAATAGGTGAGCCTAAAATTAATTTAAATTCAAACATAAAAAGTGAAATTTTTTCACACAACAAATAGATATGATACAATTAGAACAAATTCATAAATTAAAAGGTGTTCTAAATTTGTATATAGTGTATAGAAATTATGTATAACAAAAACAAAGTAATCACAAGGTGTTATAAACTAACAATAAATGTAAAGAAAGATGTACCCTATAGCTCACGGATACTAAAAGTTTAGTTCTCTAGAGTATATATGGCGTGGGTGTTTATTAGAAAAGTTCTAGAAAAGAATTTACCTTTATCTTGGATGTCTTGAATACTCTAGCAACTTGATTGTCAAGTGAACACAAGTGACTTAGTAAATACAGAATATATAAGAGATGTGAAGGTGACAAAAGACAAATGAGGTATTTAATTTTAAATTTACAAGCATACAAGATGATTAATTTTCATATTAGAAAGTGTGGAGAGTAAATTGAATGCAAGATGTATGACATAATGTGAATAATGTTCGCACCTAGGTTTCAACGACTATAATTGTGGAGAAACTAGTTATCATTAAATGAAAATGTGTGAATTGTATAGATTTTGATGGAACATGATGAGACGGCTAAGGAAACACTTTGGAAAATAATGTATAAAGTTAGTATTTGTTATTTTAAAACTATATTAAATTTTTATGTTTATAATCTTAAACTAATATAATTTAAAATACACATTTTAATTACTGTTTTAACAATATGGCTAAGAATTAAAGTATGTTCTATATTATAAGGGAGAGGTGTGTGTTCATGAGAGATTTGCGTAATACAATTTGAAAGACGCTTAAGATATAAAACAAACAAAGATAAAAAATATTTAAAACTTCAAAAAATAGAGACAAAATGTTGAGAGATTATTGTACCGTAGAGATTGTAGTCAGACAAAGTTATTGCCTGATATCCCTCATATCTCTTCCAAACGGATAAGAAAATGAAGAGACAAAGTCTCTCATGTTTCCTCCTACCAGTTAAGACAGTGGTTAGGTTATTTATAATTCGCAACTGGACTCAAAAACCAGTTACTTTATGGAACACACCCGGCTGTAGGAGCCTCAGGGAAGAAAGAGAAAAGATTATATTAGAGTCAGCATTAAAAATAAAAATTATGATGTTGGACAGATGTCCAGTAAAAAAGCACAAAATTTCAAGCAAAGTACTTTATATTTAAGATTCAAACATTGTTTACGCATATTTCTCAAGCAAAGGGGTGAAACTAAAAATTAAAAAAGTGCGCGCAATTAATATGTAAAAGAAGAAATGTAATGAATTAACGCGCGGGTGACGTGGCATGATTAGACTATGATGGGCATAGCACGTGTATGTTTGTTATCATAATTAGAAATTAGAAAAAAAAAATGCGTGTATGCGACATGACACAATTTGAAGCTCGAACAGATATGTGTAAGCTTGCCTCGCTTATTCAATTTATAAACTTAATTAAAATAGAGGAACTTACAGTCTTATGGAAGTGAATTTTGAATTGAATCTCAAAAAAAATTTGTGAAACAGAAGAAAGGTTATCTTAATAGGGGAGAAAATATAGGACTAAGTAGGCTAAAAAAATGAGCTGAATAAAAAGTGGGTATACACTAAACAATTTTTAGAAGGAATTATAAGGTTTAAGAATAGAACAAAGATTTAAAATTATAAGCATTCTTTAAAAAATCAAGAGACAAAAAGTCGAAAGCGGAGCGTTCTGTCATAATTAGTGTAGGAAAAAGTTGTTGCCTGATGTTCCACATATCTCTACCTAAACGGAAACACGAATAAAAGGGACATATTTGATCCCTTTTACTCGGAGACAGTGAAAATATATTTTTTAATAATTCGTAACTGGACTCGAAAACCAGTTACTTTTGTGGAACACACCCGGCCGTAGGAGCCTCAGGGAAGAAAGAGAAAAGATTATATTAAAGTCAGCATTAAAAATAAAAATTACAAAATTGTTGGACAGATATCCAGTAAAAAAGCACAAAATTTCAAGCAAAATACTTTGTATAATTTAAAAATTGTTTACATATACTTCACTAATAAATGAAGGTAATGGAGCTGGTCTAAGTGAGTACAAAGAACTAAAGTGTTAAATATAAAAAGAAAGGTTGTGACGATTGAGTGAGTGACATACTATAATAAAGCTTAAGATAAACAAGCGTGTGTATATGTTTTGTTGTTTATAATTCATAACTGGACTCGAAAACTAGGAACTTTAGTGGAACACATGTAGCTGTAGAGCCTCAGTGAAGTAAAAGTAAGGATTATATTAGTCAGAGTTTAGTTCAAGATTATTACAAAGTGTTTAGACAGATGTCTTAGTTATAAAAGCACAAAACTAAAGCAAAAATTAATTTATGTTATTTTAAAGTTGTTTACGTACATTTCATCATTCTTTTAAGTAGAATTAATAAAGCAGTGTAGTGCGCAGAATTTAGGCATAATGAGTAAAATCTTAAAAGAGCGAATAGAAGAGAGGCTTATGTACGATGTTATTAAAAAAGAACTTGTTAACGAACAACCTATTCACTAAGCTGAACATTTTAACATGTATTATATAAACACATCGGAATGTTTTTAAAAAAACAACATTTTTTTAAATTTTTTTTTTAATTTTATGTGAAATAAATTTTCTATTTCCAAAATACATTTGTCAAAACACTGACATTTTTTCTTATTTACTTCCTCTTTTCGCAGTGTTTCCTCTAATATAATATATGAAATCGATCAAATAATTATACCGCATTTTAGTTTCATACTTACAACAATGTTCTAAATGTTGTCTAGTAAAAAGATCATCAACAAAATGTGCGTTGCATGGTGATTCGGCGTAAAAGTAATTTAGATTTTGAATTTTTGGAAAATTCAATTCGTTAAGATCAAAACAATAAACATTTTTAAATCATTTTAAATTGAAGGCTCCATGATACTGCCTTTATAAAAAACTAAGTTTGTTGGATACTTTTTAAAATATGCCTTAAAATAATCGCACACGTTTGTACAAAAAATACTATCAGAATTGCACATTAAACTGGGATCATAATCCATACACATATTTATGACAAAAATTAAAAGCTTTTTGATGTTTTGCAGATAATCTTTCATAAGTAACGCACGGCCACACCTGCGTGTGAACATAAAAATCATCATTTAATGCTCTTAAACATATTTCACGTATACAGTTCTTTCCCCAAGGATGATCTTTATCAAACTCATTATGAATATATTCAGTATCAAACAGCCAAATCTAAAAAAAAAATAACAAGAATTTTTATTGAAAATGAAACGCATCTTTTTTTTAAATTTTATAAACATGTATAAAAATCAAAAAAAAATTTTTTTATTTAAAAAAACTTTTTATTAATTAAAAAAATGAATCGTGTTGACAGCATCATTAAAAAAATTCACAACAATTGCGCTGTTTGCGCATTAGACGAAGTAGCCAAAAAGTACAAGAGTCATGAAAATAAATCTGGCAACTCTTCACCGTCTTCTCTTACTAATGAAGAAGAACATTATAGAGACGAAAGTTCAAACGCTTTTCTTGAATACATTTTAGGTTCAAAACGCATCAACTTAAATTCTTATTCTATTGAAAAATGTTTTAAAAACAGTCAATTTAAAAATTTACTGGAACAACCTCAATTGTGTGAATATCATTTGGATCATTTTAACAAATTAGAAAAAGAACACGTAAACGAAAATGTTGTAGCTGAATACTACAACACCAAACTCAAAGTTTTGCTGCTCGAAAGAGACGTTAAAGAAAAGGTTCCATTTTACGGAGATCAAACAGATGGTTTTGTAGATACTTTTGTAGACAAAATAATACCTACCGCTTCTACAATCATAAATAAACTAGATGATGCTTTAAAAAAAAATCTGTTAAAAGAAACATTGAAGGAATCATAAAAGAAGGAACTTCTAATAAAAAAACTTTATTTATTAACGTATTACACGCTATTGTAACATTATTTATTTCAAGTTTTTTTAGTTTAAAAGAAGAAGAATAAAATGTGCACTAACGAATCATTGTCTCGTTATTTTAATAGCGAACCCCTTTTTAAAGATTATTTTATAGGCGTATACGCTTTTGACGAATTAAGTCAAACACGCACTCACCTTCACATTATTCGTAACATGACAAAAAATGGCTCCTTTTTTGTATATAACAACGAAACTACTAAAGAAAAAGGTGAACATTGGAGACTTTTACTTAAAGTGGACTCTAATCATTTTTTTTGTTTTGACAGTTTGGGTACTGAAAGTTGTCTTCAACAAATTCCTAGTTTTTTAAGATACAACAGACATTTATTTGAAGCTGTAGAAGAAGTTAAAACTAACGTACAAATTAACACTATCAACATTAACTATAACGAAATTGAAATTAGTTCTTACATAAGACAAACTCATCATTTTCTATACGAATGGACAGCTGACAATCACGAATTTTATTGGTTTACCAACTTAATTTTAAAATACAGTTCTATGACAGGAGAACAAAACATTTTGTTTTCTTATAACAAAACATGTTTTCAATGGAACAACAGTAGTTTATGTGGGGCTTTTGCAGCTTATTTTATTTCGCTCTTATTTAGCGAAAAAGATTACATATAAAGTGGACAAATTTATTTACCTTTGTTGTGCATACTGCTAAATTATCATTTTTTTGATGTTTCGACAGTTCATGCTTCTGAATTAGCTCAGATAAATCTTTTGCCATTTTTTAACTTTATTAAAAAAAAATTGTTTACACACTTGAACTCTACAGCTAAACTACTCTTTGAAAAAGATATGAAACTACACCTCTATTTAAGAGAAAACGAAAGACTGGAACGTAATCTATTGTTTATGAAAACAAAACAAATTCCAATCGAACATGACATATTTGAAGAGCAAATTATTACAAATAACAAAATTAAATTTTTTTTAAAAGATGCCATGTTATTAAGAACCAATTACGAAAGTCAATGGGACAAATTATCTATACATGACGTTATTGCCATTCGAGATGTTATGAACAAAGAAAACCCATATTTAAAACAAAAAGAAGAAATGGACCAAATTTACTCCCTAAATTACAGAAGATTAAAAGATTTAAACAATTTCATAAATAATCCATCTGATGACATCATGACTCAAAAACAAATAAAAAACCGTATCATGATGAGTTTGTTATAATCAGAAAAAAAAATGCAACGACTCGCTTAGTGTCCAATAAAAGAAAAAAACGTACGAAGAAATATGCGAAAAGTGTAATGGACTCGGCAAGTTTTACGTATTTACAATAAAAGATCCAACATTTACAAAAATATTACAAGATTGCGAAGCAAATATAATTAACGATGAAATTTGGCTACGTTACTTACCTCAAAACATAATGATACCAATTCAAACTGGCAAAAATATATGTAATCATTGTAACGGCAACAAAAAACTATTATTAAAAAAAAACAAAAACTTTCAAAGTCGTCAAGAATCAACAAGAAATAAACAATTTAATTTGTATTATGTTTTTATTTAAATATTTTTTGTATACAAAAAAATATATATTTTTTAATATACTTCAAAACTTTTATCTAGCGGCATATACGGGTTAAACTTGGGTACTACTGTAGGTGTGGTTTGCACTGAATTTTTAGATTTCCATGCTTTTCTAAATCCATATAACACTGAACCCACTTTTAAAGCGTTGGTAATATTTTGAGGTGTAACTGTTAACCCACGAGCACGTAGAATACGTCGAGTTTTACGAGAGCGTCTTTTTCTTTTTATGCTTTTTCTTCTTCCAACCATATTGATACCGAATCTTTTATAGCAGTCACAAAGTCTTCATATAGCATATCGAATTCTTTTTGATCTTTTATTAGTTCGTCGTTTAAATAATAATCATTAATACAAACAACGTGTGCTGTATTTTTTGAACGAGTTTGAAATAATAATCATTAATACAAACAACGTGTGCTGTATCATTTGAACTTTAATTTGATCGCTACCGTCCAAACGTAAGAATAATTTAAAATCACCCTTTACTGTGCTTAAACTACTATCTCCTTAAAAAGTATTTATTTTTTTAGTTTCATAAAATTTCTTAAGACAAGTTTTAAAATCCATTTTTTTTAATATTAATTTTAAAAAAATATTTTTTCTACTTATATATTTATTTTGTAATAAAAATTAATAGAAAAACACTATTAAATATTTTTTTTAACAATTTATTATTTGTAATTTAAAACCTACATATAAATCATCTTTATTTACATGACTTATAGTATACAATTTAGAAATAACGTTTTAATCTATAATAAAGCCACCCAAAAAAGTAGAAATTTTTGCATGTCCCATTTCTTTATTTCCAGTGATCATTTGATACAAATATCCGTTATGATATTTAAACGTTAAAATATATTCACCGCAATCAGATACGTCTGTTCTTAAATTACTTAAAACTTTATCACCCATTTCGTTTAATAAAAATTGATAAAAATCCAAATCTTCCTCTATCAAAGTATAAAATGTGTTTACAAAACTTGTACTACAATATATTTTTTATGATAACTTTTATGCGCTCTATTACACTTTAACATTTTTTTTATTATGATTATCTTCTCAAACTTCTAAAAACATTTCCACCTCTATGCATCATGTTGTTTAATCGACTATGTTGTTTAATTTTTTTTTATATATAAAATGATATCTTTTAAAACGATTTTTACGTTTATAAATTCTTCTCATTTTTTTTTGACTTGTAAAAAAAAACTTATATTTAAAAAAAAAAATTATGTTTTTTTTTTTAAATAAAAAATTTTTGTGTCACCCGACACTGCCCTTACTTATCCTGCCAACCTAACTTCTTTTTTTCTTAGTAGGCCTACTTGTTATTTTTAACTCTGTTTTTTTTAAAACCGGTTGTTTCTTATCATACTTACTTACTTACTTAGCCTTACTTACTTAATCTATTTTTTTTGTCTTATGCCTTACTTATGCCTGCTCACCCAGTCGTACATACACGCTCATTCATACACGCTCAGGACTCACCGAGAGTACGAGTCTCAATGTGACACAATCATCAAGTATCAGCGAATTCACCGAAACTCAATGTGGTTAACATATAACTAACTAAGCTAACTAGACAGACGTCATCAAGTATCAGCGAATTCACCGAAACTCAATGTGGGTAACATATAACTAACTAAGCTAACTAGACAGACGTCATCAAGTATCAGCGAATTCACCGAAACTCAATGTGTTTATACATATAATGTTAAAGCTGTAAAGTTATACAGAGATTCAAACCATAGACGATCGGTTCATGGCGGTTTGAAACTAAGAGCTGAAATAATACGATGCGCTAAGCTACGTCGACGTGTTGTTTAAGCGTGTTTTGACTTCATTTAAATTAACATTTTAACATTTTACGCAGAGATTTTTTTCTACGCAGACTTTTTTAAAAGTTGTTAACGCACATTTTTTAATTAAAAAATTACTACTTAATCCTACGTAAAAAGCAAGATTGAAAGTTTCTAAATATAACTTGTTTGTCACAAAATTCTTTTATTTTACTTAATCTGTAGAGATTAACTATTTTACATAAAAACAGCATTTTTTAAAATATGAATTCAAATGGCAATAACAAAACTTGTACAAAAAATGGCAGTTAAAGTAATTGAAACTATCGTTATAGACAATGACCAAGAATTAGAGTTTCAAGAAATAGATTTGACCGTCGAAGAATTTATGAAAAAACTTAATGAAAAAACACAAAAACCAATGTTACAGATAGAAAGAAAAATACAAACCGCAACTTATATTACGAGCAATAGAAAGATGGTTAAATGACGAAAAAACAATGTACGAAACAACATGTACGAAAAAACACTTTTTATTAATTCAAATTTAATAAACACTCTTACTGAATTAAATGTATTGATAAAAAACCGTGTGGAGGAACCCATGGAGATTATTTAATTTTTTTTATGAATATTGTTTTAACTTGTAATTTTTTTTTTAGATTTATTTAAAAAAAAAAAATGGAAAAAATTATAAAAGATGTTAACGATGCCATCAACAAATATGGCAAACCATCTGAACAAAATGTTAAATTTATCGTTTCATACGAATTCATGTTTGTTGATGGCAATTCCGTCTTTAATTTAAAAAACGTTGATATAACCGATGAAAAAGCTGAATATGAAGAGAATAAATATGAAATGGACGTTGATTATCAAACAAATGAAAAATATGATGAAAATAATGACGATGACAATTAAGAATATGATGATGATAATGATGATGATAACGATGATGATGATGATGATGATGATGATGTAGAAGACATGGAAATATCAATATTGACTTTTTTTAATTCAAAACTTTATTTACATAATTTATAAATTATATATATATTTTTAATATTAAATGTGTTTTATTATATTAATTATGTATTAATACTCTTTTAGCAATTAATAAAAAATGGCAGAAGCAAAAAAGTAAAGAATATTGCTCATATTGCAAACTATCCATTAATATTGATGAATTTCTCGAACATCAACAAAAATGTTGTACGATTCAAACTTATGACTGTTTTGGATGCGGTAAAAAAATAAATATAAAAAACACCTGGGATCACGAATGCGAATTTCTTTTTGAGGTAGAACTAGTAAAACCAGAGGTAAACAAAACAAAGTTGTGTATGATTTGTCAAAAACTGTTACCTAAAAATTGTTTGAAGAGCACCTTAATGACTTTTGGAATCGCTTTGAAGAAGCAAAGAAAAGCATCATGAACAAACAAAGAGAATGTTTAATGGACCAAAAAAAAAGTTTAGCTTTTTTAAACATGTCTACAAACGCCATTTTAAACAGTTTGGAAAAGATTAATACTCAAGTAAACAGTCTCATACAACGTATAGACAATATGGATGCGGAAAAGGAGAAATTTATGGTTCAAGTCAAAGTGGATAAAGAAATATAAGAAAAAGAAATTGAAAACATCAATCAAGAAAACACAAAATGAAAAAAGAATTAGAAGAAATTTTTAGCAAATTAAATGACAAAATGTTTAAAAGTCCTGTCATGCGCGATAAAATATTTTTAGAGTTGGATCAAATGGATTAAAGGTTATTATCTAACGAGCCCGTCGATACTCAACCTACTTGTTCTGCTGAAGGTTATTTATATCGATTACAAATTTACGGTTACTACGATAAAGAAAATGTCATGGCTATTTATTTTTAATTGATGCAATCTTTAATGGATAACACATTAAAATGGCCGTTTACAAAAAATGTACTTTGTACAATTGAAAATAACGGTTTTTGTATTGAGAAAAACATTGCTTCGTATAGCAAACCGAACAAAAAATGCTTTGAAAAACCAACGCAATCGTTCAACATAGCTGTCGGAACAAGTCATTTTGCAACCCATCAAGAACTCAAAAATTATACTATAAATAATAAACTTATTATACACGTTTCTTAACTTTAATTTTTTTTTGTAATGTTTACTCTATTTGTACTTCGTATTTTTAAAAAAACGTTTTAGATTTATAACAAACTATGGACTTGAATAATCTTGTTTTGAGAGAAATGGCTAATTATATTACGACACGTGACGTAAAAACATAGAAAATGATACTACAAATTCCACAAGGTATCAGTGAAAAAATTTATGACGGTATAGATTTTATGGATTATATAAGACAAAAAAACTTTATTTACAATAATTTTGAATACGAAACACTGGAATCTAAAATAAATCTTTTATTGAATCTTTGCAACGAACTTGGAAGAAATGACATTTACAAAAAGTTTAGAAAAAAAATTGCTAAACCTCCCTCGTATGAAGAAAGGATATCACCAACTACTTACGAAAAAATCGTTGAAAACCAACTTATTATCCGCCTGAAGTTATTGTTTACAAACAAAAAGAACTTTTAAATTTTTATAACAAAGATTTGTAATTTTTTTTTTTAAATGTCAAATAAAAAATTTTTATTAAAAAATGTTTTTTTTTAAATTTTTTTAAAGTGTGTTTAAACCAAACAGAAATAATATATATAATTTTAATTAGATTATAATAATGTTTTCATTTCTTTTAATGCATAAACAAATTACGCTTCAACGTGATCAAGACGAATTTAACAGAGAAAAAGTTAAAAAATTTGCAGTTTGGTTACCTCTTTATCACCAAATCCAAGACGAAAATAATATCACATTAACTTTATTATGTAAAAGTAAATTGGCATATATTAAACCTTTAAAAGAAATTATACCAAATCTACAAAAAGAAATTCGTGATTTAATATATCCGTTTTTAAAGTCAAATGATTATTGGTTATCCCATTTTAAGTCAAAAAAATTACTATTTTTTTAATGAAATTAATGACTGTGTTTTAAATCATACCAGTTATTTTGAACATAGAGATTATTATACCAAATGCTTTGAATATAAAGATTTAACACATAAAATTACTAAATATTCCAATCTCTTATGTTCAATTGTTTTTAATACATATAATCTTTTTGATTCTCTTTATCGTCTAGAAATGTTTATTGCTACTGATTATTCGTTTGATTGTTATAGAAATGTCATGTCTTGTTTTTTTAAAATTTATATAAATTTATTGGATTGGATTATTAAACAATGTGAATATGTTTTAGACCCTTATTTTAAACCTACTCGTGATGATAAATACGAATTTATTTAACTTTTTTTTTTAGAAATAAAACAATGAAACTAACAACTATTGATAACGAAAGACTGGTACTTTTTAATCCAAACGAATATGCAATATTTATAAAGTTAGCCGAAGAACGGTACGGTGAAGATTATTGCAACGTACTAAAAGAATTTCACAGGTTGGGACGCATTATAAACGAAGAAATAAAAAAACAAACAAATAATTTTACAAATGTAGAACTATTTCATCAAGTTGAAAACAATTTTGAAAATTTTGTTGAAAGTACAATAAAAAAAAAAGTTTTACATTAATAAATTTTTTCGTTCAATATATTGTCTTTTTCATTTTTTATATGATAACATTCCAACAAATCTTTTTGTAAATATAAAGTTTCAACACAGTAGTAACAATAATAAGACAATTGTTCCACTAGCAATTTTAAACTGTTTATATATTTGATTTTTTTAAACAGTTTATCCACACATGTAAAATAATAATACATGGTTTGTAAAACATCAAGACAATGTTCAATAATATCCTTATAATTATGATAATTCGTGTCGGTAAAAAATACGCGTTTCGGGAGACATTTAAGTAACAACTCTAGAACTTTTTGCAATTCTATTTGATATTTCTGAATTATTTTCATATCTTTAATACGTATATTATAAATTCTTTTACAGTGATCTAATTCACTTTCTTCAGCAAAAAATTCTTTACCCATTTCTATAGCGCGATTTAAATTAGTTTCTTGCAAATGTTTTTTTAAATTCAAATGCGTTTGATACAAGTATAACAAATCAGCGTCCGACTCTTCAAAAGACATTTTTATAAATGAAAAAATTTATTTGATAAAATTTTATGTACAAATTTTTTTTAATAAAAGGAAACTAAAATAAACAGACACAACATCCTTCACATTCATTGCTATCGATACATGAGCAACATCCACGACAAACGCTATCGCTATTGACACATGAACAACATTCGCGACAAAAGTAACGATTTCTTCTTTGCGGTGTTCCAAATTCATACTCATGCATTAAGCGCATTTGCTCTTTTTAAAAAAAAATTATTTTTGTTAAACAAAATTATTTTACATTTTTTAAAACTTAAAAAGAATTAATAACATAAATAATTACCATCATCTATATCTTGCAAATCATCATAATATTCAAGTTCGCCTGCATACATATTTTCCTCTCCTTCTTCTAGAGGTCTGTTCTCTACCACACTAGGTACATATACTTGCGGCAATTTATATTTCTTTTCAGGAATATAAGGTTAACTATCTATAAAAATTTTTTTTTTTTTTTTTTTTAAATTTATTTTTATTTTAAAAAAATTTACTTAAAAAAAAAAAAAGCTTACAGCAACTGGTTTTTTAAACAAAATTTTTTTCACTTTGTTTAATTTACTAAAAGAAATTTTTCTTGTAGTTTTTACCATTTTTTTAAAAACTAAAAACTGCTACACATAGAATAAAAAATTTTTTATATACTTGTTGTTGTGGAATAAAAAAACTTTGTATACTCGTTGTTGCGCTTGATTAAACAGATTAACATTTTTTTTAAGGATTAACATTTTTTTAAGGGATTAACTTGCTGGTTAGTTGAATGATTGAAAACTCTGAAAATACTAGAAGGTAAGGGGAACTAATGTATAATATATATATATATATATATATATATATATATATATATATATATATATATATATATATTTATATATATATATATATATATATATATATATATACATATATATATATATATATATATATATATATATATATATATATATATATATATATATATATATATATATATATATGTATATATATATATATTATATAATGCAAACACGTGTAACAAACATTGAATAATATCGCCAATCTGCTATATAAATTTTTTAATAAAGAAGATTAAAGCTTTGTATATATTTTTATTTCAACAGATTTTGGGCTCATTTTAGAATGCCAGCAATAGAATTTGGTGTTAAAGTTAATTATATCTAATTATAGTAGCCAATGCTAGTTATATAGATTCGCACTATCACTGACAACATATATATATATATATATATATATATATATATATATATATATATATATATATATATATATATATATATATATATATATATATATATATATATATATATATATATATATATATATGTATGTATATATATATATATATATATATATATATATATATATATATATATATATATATATATTTATATATGTATATATATATATATATATATATATATATATATTTATTTATATATGTATATATATATATATATATATATATATATATATATATATTTATATATATATAGATAAATATATGTATATATATATATATATATATATATATATATATATATATTAATACACTCTTGATTGCTATATTTTCACATTATAGTGATTTTACCATTGGGATTGATCTTACACCACAAATTCAATCAATTATCAATTTATGTCAGACAAGTAGGGTTTGGCGGTTTTTCAAAACCAGTTTTAAAAAACCGGTTTTTCTAATAAATTTGACACATTTAAAAACTGGTTTTCAAATTTTAAATATTTTTATAGAATATTTTTGTTATGCAATAACATTTTGTTAAGCTAGTTTAATAAGCTGTTTTCTTTATTTTTTCAACATGCAGCTTTAACTTTTTTCCTGCGATAGATAGGGATTTCATGTTACATAATAATTATGCAATAGAAACAGTTGCTTGTCTAAAAATATGCGGATGTAAGCATAAAATTTTAGGTAAAAAAATTCTTCTCGAATAACTTGAATTTAATATTTATTTATATGTATTTATAAAATGTATTTATATATAAGATTATATTATGTTAATGTATTTATAAATAAAATCATATATATATACACATATTGGAACATCAGTACATACATCGACTATTATATAGCCTACTGCCGCAAGAGAGTACTTCTACATTTTCTTTCTTTTTTTTTTTTTGAAAGTACTGTATAAAATTATGTAAAATAATAGGGTAACAATTTGTTTCATAAATACGCTATAGAAGATAGTGTATTTGTGTAACTTCTTTCTGATAAACCTAAAGAAGTTGAAGCAGATTGTAGAAGAAGTTTAGATAAGTGTTTTTACTAATACTTAATACTGTTGATGTACTTATGATAAAAAAAATTACTTCATTGCAATAATATCATAATAAAGTTTGCATCAAGTCTGTGTTTATTTGTTTTAAAATAAAAAAGTATGCAAACGAAAAACTTTGAAATAGATTAAAAACAATAGAAATAAATTGTAAAATTTTTATTTACATTAATAATTTTTTTAACTATAAAAAATTCATTGTGAAAATGATAGTGGAGAACACCTTACCTTAACTATGTGATTAGTGTAGATATGCATTTCTTCCTTGCAGTTGTAGTTCAGGATGAAGAATATGAGCTATACACAGACTACTAAATCAGTCAATATATAGAAAAATTATTGATTGATTTGCTGGACTTTTTTAAACAATTTTTGATACATATTGCAATTATTCTTGCAATACTAACCTAGTAAAATATCATTAGAGTAACCAGTTATAAAACCATTTGTCTTTAATTTAATATTTTATTATCAATTAATCAATAAAATAGTCTGAACTGAAAATTTTATTTAGTATAATTTTTAACTTAATTTAATCTTTTTATATAAATGATTACGCTTTGATAAATGTAAACAAAACACACAAACCAGAACTTTAAATCGGCATTAAGTATGTTGTAAATGATCATGATCATTATATAATGTAATATATGATCATGTTCATTATTTTAATATATAAATATATATATATATATATATATATATATATATATATATATACATATATATATACATACATATATATATATATATATATATATATATATATATATATATATATATATATATATATATATATATATGTATATATATATATATATATATATATATATATATATATATATATATATATATATATATATATATATATATATATATATATATATATATATAAATTAGTAGAAAATCACTTTACAAATTTTTTTTTACATTTTACACAATGTTTCATCAATTATAACTCATCAGAAATCTGATTTCTGATCAGTCTTTATTAATGAAACACAGTGTAAAATAAAAAAAAAAAAATTTTTAAAGTGATCTTTAACTAATTTAAAATTGCTATGTTCTTTTAATAAAATTGAGCACTCTATTTTGTAGAAGAGAGAGAGAGAGAGAGAGAGAGAAAGAGAGAGAAAGAGACAAAGTTTAAAATTGAGTTTTGTATGTTTTATGTTTTTAGTTAACGTTTAATCTTTATATTATATTTTTCTAATTTAGTAATATGATTTACCTTAGACCACAAGATTCAAATATATTTGTTTCAGCAATCAATTCATTTCCAGCAGCTATTAAATTTTTCAATATAATATTAGACCAAGCTTTATAAAAAAAAACATATTATATATATATATATATATATATATATATATATATATAAACATATATGAGAAAGATGATGCATTGAAATAAAAACCTAGTTAAACTTATAAAATAAAACTAATAACTGTAATAATTCATAAATCAATGATTGGCTTAATATTAAATATGTTTTGTAAATTTTTAAAGAAATCAATAAAAAATTGAATTTATTTTGTAAGCATCATTTTTCTGACTATTAAAATTTTTTTAGATGATAATCAAATAACAAACAAAATACACATACAAGAATGCAAAAAAGACACTAGGTATGTTATAAAAGAGAGAGACAAAATTTAAAATTGAGTTTTTATATGTTTTATGTTTTTAGTTCATATCTAATCTATTTATTATATTTTTCTAATTTATTAATCTGATTTACCTTAGATTACTAGATTCAAATATATTTGTCTCAGAAATCAATTCATTTCCAGCAGGTATTAAACTTTTCAATATAACATTAGATCAACCTTTATAAAAAAAAACATAAATATATATATGTACACACACACACACACACACACACACACACACACACACACACACACACACACACACACACACACACACACACACACACACACACATATATATATATATATATATATATATATATAAAACTAATAAGTGGAATATTAATAAATCAATGATTGGCTTAACATTAAATATATTTTGCAAAATTTTTAAAGACATCAATAAAAAATTGAATTCATTTTGTAAGCATCATTTTTCTGACTATTTGAAAATTTTTATAGATGCTAATCAAATAACAAACAACATACTAGAATGCGAAAAAGACACTAGGTATGTTATAAAAGTTATGCAAATAATTGAGTTAGCATGGGTATGACAAGTCTATTTTTATTTATTAATCTTTAATTACTTAGACATGCATTATGCTAATTATGCATAGTGTTACAAATGCGTTTTATTATGTATTGTTTAGTATGCATGCTAAAGTCATACAACATGATGAGCTAACTGCTCTTTCAGTGAAAGGAGATGGACACTGCATAATTAATTCTGTTTTAGCCAGTATAAAATTTTCGCATTTGTGCGATGATCCAACGTTTGCAAAGAACTATTTATTAAGTGAAATAAGAAAATATATACTAATGAACTTATATTATGGGATATTTCTTAATTCCAGAAATATAGATCAAATATATGAAATAAATTTATATATCAATATGGGTTTATATGACAGTTCAAGAAGTGACTTAATACCAAACATAATTTGCAACCTACTGCAATGCCGAATTCTTATTTTGGAACTTAACCATGTTACAGAAAGTTATGAACTTGAAAAATCACACATATTAAATCCAAATGACCCAACAAGTGGGAGCTGTTTAAAACCTAATTTTACTTTGATGCTTAAAAGAGATCAATCAAAAAATCATTATGATGGATTAATATACGCAAAACAATACAAAGGTTTGAAATAAAATTCTAATGATTATGATGCTTGTTTATATGCTTTTAATTTATAATTGAGAATTTTTTTTGTTAAGTTTTTAGCTCATGGAAAACAAATATAAAATGAGAAAAATCCAGTTTTTATAGAAGATGTAAACACAAAATTGATGGAAAATTCTTTAGAGTAAAATTAACATTCTAAAGTTTTTATTATACACTTTGCAAAACTGAATTTTTAATATAAAACTTGTTTAACTTTAAAAATAAACTTTTATATTATTTTCATCTTAGTGGCTGTAATAATGTTATTGTTACACCACAATTTTTAACCCTTTTCACAGCATTCAGTTTATTTCACACAGGTATTAAATATTATCAAATAAAATCAAACCAAAAATTGTCATAAATAATTTATATATTTTATATAAGAAGTATATTATATAGAAATAAAATTATTTTATATACAATGATAACATAATTTGTAAATAATAAATAGATCCTTTTTGCATTATCGATTAACTTTTTATAACTAAAGGCTATATAAATCTAAACTGTCAACTCAATTTTTTAACTTTTAGATTTATTTTTCATATAAAACAAATCTTAATATTAATTTAAATTAGCAATTAACCTTTGAGTTTTACCTAAAGTCAAATAAAAATTAAAAGATTCTGAGAGATGTGATGGGTACCCCTAACTTTTTTGGGTATTAAGTACCTGTTAATTTTAGACACCATTTTTTTGGGTTTCCAGGCGCCTTTAAAAATTACCAAGCACCCTTGATAATTGCAAGGTAAAATAACACAAATAATAAACCAGGTACCCAGCACATCATTAAAATTTTTTCTCATATTGGAAACATGAATATGCTACTAAAAAAAGGAACAGTGATGTGAACATAGATTTTATTTTGTTAATACCATTTTTTAATAATATTAATTTTTTTTATAGGCGATTCTCAAACTAACAATACACACACATCAGATTGTGATATTGACTTAGGTGTGTTATAAAACTAGTTATTGTATTTACATACATAATAATAATAGTAATACATATATATATATATATATATATATATATATATATATATATATATATATATAATATATATATATATATATATATATATAAAACATCAACAAATACAGTTTCTCTTAATACAAATAGTTTTATTAAAAACGAAATTTTCGCTGGGTTATGGATACCAACATCATTTTTTTATTAACAACTTTCATGTGAGTATGTATTGTCTATAAATGTAAAATGTGTTGATTTTAATTAGTTTTATTCTTGTTAAAACTATTGCAACTATCAACAAAAAATAAAGTTTTCAAATTAAATTAAAATCATCAGCCTGTAAAATATTATAATTTTTACTTTTTATAGCTTATATAAAACTGTTACTATAAACAATAACATTTAAATAAAGATAAAATAACATATAAACTATAACGATTAAAATTTATTGTAATATTTTACAAGCTGATGATGCTAGTATCGATAACCCAGCGAAATATTCTTATATAATAAAATTATTAGTATTGAGAGAAACTGTATTTCTTGATGTTTTAAAATAATATATAATATACTCTCATACTAGATACTCATCTTTCAAATAAATATATATATATATATATATATATATATATATATATATATATATATATATATATATATATATATATATATATTGCATTACTTTACAGATTACATCACAAGGAAGTGAATACACACAATAAAAAATATACAAGCCAAGAAAATACAAGTCATGCCCTTTATGTGAGAAACGTGTAATAGATATACAAAAGCATATAAAGCAAGTACATTCATACTCCGTTAGCAGTGCTGCGTCAACTACAGGACAGTATGGATTAAGAGAAAAGATTGAAAAAAAAGCGAAAAAAAAGGTTACCCTTGCTACAGACAATGCCCTGTGGTTAAATGTTATAAGGTTGTGCTGCACTTACCACAACAGATCTTGGGTTATCTAAACAACAAAATATTCCACCATACTCTACTTTATTGCCACGTTTCGTCTAAACCTTTTTTATTACAATTTTTCAATTATACGCGTAGAGAATTTAATATGTTAATTAAAAAAATAATAGCTTACAATGATTCATGATACATATTAATTATCATATACATACTATAAATAGATTTCTTATCAATTTTAGTTTGAATAATTTTAATATTCAAAAAGGTGAAGAATACTTTAATCTCTTAAATTCAGCAAAGAAAATTTCTACAGAACTAATGCCCAAAAATATTCTGACTTCTCCAAAAAAACTATACGGACATTTACCAACTGATTTTACATTGAACAAAAAAAGAAGCTAAATCCATTTATAAAAGTTGAACATAAAAGTTTTATTAAGGAGCTAACATATGAGTCATCAATAAATGATGAAGAGTAATTATCAGAAAAAAAACAGAAACCTCTTCTGTTGAAGAATATGCAATACTTCTGCGTTATGATATTAAAGAAAAAATGTGGAAAATCAACTTAACCTATTTTTAAATTTTATGACTGGCTCCGACCGTGGATGCAAACAAAACTCAGTTACTGAAATTGTTCGAGATGTGAGAAGAATTTTGATTGAAGTAGGTGCATATAAAGATATTAGCATTGCATTTGATAAAAATTTGGCTACTTTAGAAAAGAAGTACATCCAGGAGTATTGTAAAAAAAAGATAACTTAAGCAGGATCTATATGAAAATATCTCTTTTCGTTTAGATGTTTTTGCCAATTTCTTATGTGGCAAGATGAAGATTATAAATTTAATATGAAACAATTAACAATTGCTGAATCTCAACTTAAGCAATGGATTCGGATTTATACAAAAAAAGCTCAAATACATAGTCACCAACGTAAAGCTGATGACATGGAAATGCTTATTGATAAAGGGCAAGTTGAGAAATACGAGAAAAGCAGCATTTTTAAAATGGTAGAAGAACTTTTTGAACAAAAAGAAAAGATTGGTATATATACATCACTCAATAGCACTGAATATTGCATAATGAGGGATCATCTAGTTGCAATTATAGCATTAGGATGCGCACAAAGACCAGGCGCTTCAATTAATATGAAGCTAAAAGAAAACAAAAAAGCTAAGCAACTTGACAATGAACATTTTGAAATAGAAGTGTGGGAGCATAAAACACTTTTACATCATCGTTCAGCTCGAATTATTTTAAATCAAAAAGAATTTTTGAAAATAAAAACCTTTGTCGAAAAAGTTCGTATAATGTTAGACATGTTACCAACAAAAATCAAACAACATTTTCTTAAGTTTAAAGGAAATAAACTCTCATCTTGAGGTAAGTAAACGATTACATAATTTATGTGTAAGTAAACGATTACATAATTTAAGAAAAACTGTGGGAATTTTGAAAACAAAGCACCAATAAACAACTTAACAGCTGGAGCATTAGAAGGTCAGCATCTACAGGTGTTCGTATACAAGGAAGCGTATACCAAAAAGAAGTAGCTGCACTTATGAGTCACACTAAAGAAACAGCTGATGAACATTATGAAATAATAGATAAAAGAAATGCAGCATTGAAAGGTAGTAAAGAAGTAAGAAAAATGTTTCACTCAGTCATGATATCCAGTAATATTTTTAAATCTTCACCTTTAAAAACAACAAATAACACATCAAGAAAAAAAATGGTCTACAGAAGAAACAAATCTTTAACAACAAATTCAGAGTCCAATGCAAGATATTTTGAAAGCTGTAAATGCATCACCAAAACAAATCTATGATAAAATAAGATCATTAAAAAAAAGGTAATTTGCTCATATAATAAATATAGTAAAATAAGACCTTTTTCCTTAACTAGTTGTAAATCAAAAGTATTTATTGTTTAGGAGCACATTGAAGACAAAAAAAGCACAAGTGTAAAATCTCGAGTTAATTGGACGGAAACACAGAAACAAGAGTTGAGGGAAAAATCAATAGAACTAATTAAGGATCCAGAAACAATAATAACTAGAAAAAATGTTGAACTTTTATTACCGAACTTAATGAATGACTTTAGTTTTGTTCAAATTACTACAAGAATCATGTATGAAAGACAGATCTTTAAAAACTAGACTTGAAAATCTACACACACACACACACACACACACACACACACACACACACACACACACACACACACACACACACACACACACACACACACACACATATATATATATATATATATATATAAATATATATATATACATATTTATATATATATATATATATATATATATATATATATATATATATATATAAAATAATTTATGTATTTGTATTTGAAAATATGAAAAAAATGCTTAAAGTGACAAATTTCGATTCTATCAGAAAAACACACACACATACTAATGCTAGCACACTGCATATGGTCTGCACAGTGCTAAAAAAGCATCTAAAAAAATAAATAAAAAAGTAGAAAAACTAAATAAAAAAAGTTACTTGTCAACTTTAATTTAAAACGATATAAAAATTTAACAACAATATTATAGGAAAAATATTTTCAAAAATATCAAACTATCTATGTAAGTATCTAAAAAATATTTGAACTTTTGCTTTAGTGGTACCCAATAGCTTGTGCACAAAACAACAATCCAAAATATTAAACATTTTTTTAAACAAATTAATTGCCCAAAACTTTTCTATAAACCTTAAGTAGTTTGAAGGATTTGATGTTTTAGGCACAACTTTAAAGTCATTTTGTATACACAACTTCATAGCCAGTTTACAATAATGACTTAAAACTTAATCAGGTCAAAACACATGTGACTACTATGTGATTTGATACGAGGGAAAGGACATTTTTCTAAACACACTTTAACATATATTTACTAAAAATTGAGGACTCATAAATATAGGGTGTTGATTTTTTACCGCAAACTTATCATATTTAATTATTTAAATTTCGTATCTACTTTTCCACAATATATAGCAATATGTTAGGCACCAGTTGTTAGTTGTGTTGAATAACACCGTCGTATTATTCAATACAACTGTTAGTTGTGTTGAATAACACAACAAACAGTGTAGACTTCCAACTCTTTTGCTATTGTATTGTAGCTTTAAATTTTTAAAACATTTGTGGATAACTTTTTCTCTAACCCCTTCTTATTTTGTCATTCTTGAAACTCAATTTAAGTTAAATTGAAAAACAACAACATTTTTTTAAAACTGAAAAAAAAAAATTCAAAACTAAAATATTAATACAACCACTAAAAAAAAAAAGATGTACTTTTACTTTCACATTTATTTCACAAGCACCCTTGATATACATCACTTTTAAAATGACTTTAATCAAGCACTTTTAAGTACAAAAGCAACTAAATAAACAAGATATAAGAATATTTTTTGCTATAAAGAATAACTTTTTTTGTTGCCATAATATATATCTTTCAAGCATAAATACAACTTAAACAATAACTAAGAAAATAATTCGGTCTCAATAAATTCGTCATTTATCGCATATATATACACAACAAACAAGCACACACATACTCATGCTAGCAAACAGCATATTGTCTGCACAGTGCTTATAAAGCATGTACATAAAATAAATGTGAAAGAAGAAAAACTACTAAAAAAATATATATTTAGCAATATAATAGGAGCAGTTATATATATTTAGGAAAATAAAGACAGCCGTTGTTAGTTGAGTTAAATAACACAACAGACAGTGTAGAGATGTACTTGCTACTTTTTTGCTATTGTATTTTAACTTTGATTTTCAAAATATTTGTGTATAACTTTTTCTCTAACTACTTCTTATGTTTTCCTTCTTTAAACTCAATTTAAATATAATTGAAAAATAGAAATAATTTTTAGAAACTGTAAACAACTTAAAACCACAAAAAAAAAAAAAAAAAAAAAAAAATTAATACAACCACTGAAATAAAAAAAGCAGTATTGGATCTTTCATATTTAATAGACTTAATAGACTATTATTTCATGAGCATCCTTTATATACTAGTGTTCATGACTTTTAAAATGCAGACTTTAATCAAGCATTTTCAGTAAAAAAGCAAATAAAAAAACAAGATTATTTTTTTGCAATAACAAATTTATTTTTTTGCCCTATCCCTTAAACATTTTTTGTTGCCATAATATATATCAAGCATAACTACTACTTAAACAATAGGATATATGAACTGAAGCTGATCAATCAGTATTAAATATTGAGTTGCATCCAGCACTCGGGTTAAGGTCAACATTCATCAATGAGGGCAGAAAAGTGTTTGAGGTCAGCAAACTAATGCCGACCTCATTTGTCCTATTTCAAGGTTTGGTTGCATCTCATACCAATACAATATTAAAAAAAAGCCTACCCTTAGTAAAAAATGAACATTTTTATTTTACCTCACAATTTAAATTTAATTAATATAATTGCCTTATAGTATGCTATTTTGCTTAATAGACTATTAAACAATAATAGACTATTAAATAGTATTTATTGTAATAATAGACTATTAAATAGTATTCATAAAAAGATATACTTAAATAACCAATAAATAAATATATTATTTAACTATGAATATAATTCAGCACTAAATATAAATTTCAAGATAACAGTTGGGCTGAAAAGTTCGTATCGTTTCAAAGAAATGGCGCCACTAGAATTAAATTCATACCATTTTTAGTTAGTACCAACCTTGAAAAGATACGTGTAAAAATTTAACAGCTGTCAGATTATTAGTTTGTGATATATTGCTCTAGTAGTGACGCTACTTTTGTTATTGTGAAAAAAATGGAAAAAAAAGAATTTCGTGTGTTGATGAAACATTACTTTTTAATAAAATAAAAGTGCTGCCGATACCAAAAAATGGCTTGATGAGTGTTATCCAGACTCTGCATCAGGCGAAGCAACAATACGTAAGTGGTTTGCAAAATTCCGAACTGGTCATATGAGCACCGAAGACGATGAACGCAGTGGACGCCCAAAAGAGGCTGTTACCGATGAAAATGTGAAAAAAATCTACAAAATAATTTTGAATGATCGTAAAGTGAAGTTGTTGGAGATAGCTGACACCTTAAAGATATCAAAAGAACGCGTTGGACATATTATTCATGAATATTTGGAAATGAGAAAGCCTGTGCAAAATGGGTGCCGCGTGAACTCACAATCGATCAAAAGCAACAACGAATTGATGATTCTGAGCAGTGTTTGGAGCTGTTACATCGAAATAGAACCGATTTTTTTTGTCGATACATAACAATGGATGAAACATGGCTCCATCACCACACTCCGGAGTCCAATCGACAGTCAGCTGAGTGGACTGCACGCGATGAACCGACTCCAAAGCGTGGAAAGACTCAACAATCGGCTGGGAAGGTTAAGGCCTCTGTTTTTTGGGATACGCATGGTATAATTTTCATCGATTACCTTGAGAAGGAAAAAACCATCAATAGTGACTATTACATTTAGTTATTGGAGCGTTTGACGGATAAAATTGCAAAAAAACGACCTCATTTGAAGAAGAAAAAAGTTCTGTTTCATCAAGACAACGCACCGTGTCACAAGTCAATGAATACGATGCTTAAATTGAACGAATTGGGCTTCGAAATGCTTCCTCATCCACCGTATACTCCAGATTTAGCCCTCAGTGACTTTTTCTTGTTCTCAGATCTCAAGAGAATGCTCGCTGGTAAAAAATTTAAGAGCAATGAAGAGGTTATCGCTGAAACTATTTCGAAGCAAAGGACAAATCGTACTACAAAAATCGTATCGAAAAGTTGGAAGATCGCTATAATCGCTGTATCGCCTCTGATGGAAACTATGTTGAATAATAAAACTGAATTTTGAAAAAAAAAATGTGTTTTTCTATTAAACGATACGAACTTTTCAGCCCTACTGTTATTAAGTCAATTTAAGTCGTTCAATTTCAAGATATCAATTTCAAGATATTAAACAGATATTAGGCTATTTTTTTAAATCAATAGTTTCCAAAAAATAAAAAAATTCTAGAAATTAAAAACAAACAAAAAAAAAATATTCACAGCTCTTCTCTAAATCATAAAGTTTAAAACTTTTAAGCAGCCCTTTTCTAAATCAAAACTTGGCGCTTAGGCATTAGCTTTAAATTTTATACTTATATAATGCAATACAATACTTATATCAATTAACAAGCAGTCCCCTATAACTGTGAAAAAATCTTTATTGTCCTCTTATTATTTTGCCCTTTTTCAAACTCAATTTATGTTAAATTAAAAAACAAAAACATTTTTATAAACTGTAAACAACTTACCATCACAAATAAAAATGATTTAATACAACCGCTTGAAAAAAAGACGTATTTGTTCTTTCACATATTTATTTCATGAGCATCCTCTATTTTATTCTTTTAAAGTTATTTTACGTGCTCCCAGAAGTCTTTACGGTCTTATCACGGAGCACCGCGGAAAAGCATTTAACTAGAAGTTTACGCCTCCTTTTGTACCAATGTCGCATAGTTGCGCCACTGCGCCACGGCTGCTCTAATAAAATATTAAAAAAAAATTTTTTTAAGTAAATAATGGAAATAGGTTATTTTACCTCAAAATTTAAATATAATTAATATAATTGCCTATTAGTATGCTATTTTGCTTCATAGAATATTAAACAATAAAAGACTAATTCATAGTATTATTTGATAGTAATAAGTTTAACTTAAATACCTAAAAAATAAATATACTATTTAACTATGAACTTAATACAGCACTAAATAAAAAGTTAAACAAAATAAAAAAATAAAGTAAAAGTTTTTAGCAGATATCGAACAATTTTTTATAATTAATAATTTCCAAAAGATGAAGAAATTCTAGAAATAAAAAACAAAAAAAATTATTCACAGTTCTTTCCTTGATCATAAAGTTTAAAAGATTTAAGCAGCCCTTTTCTAAATCAAATCTTGGCGCTTGGGCATTAGCTTTAAATATATATTTATATAATGCAAGACATTCCTCATATTAATCAACAAACAGTCCCTATAAATGTGAAAGAATCTTTATTGTCCTAAATCAGTCCCAGAAAAAAATTGACTCACAGTCCTAATCAGAATAAAAACCCAATTTCAAACGTTTAAAAATGTCCCAGGGGCAATTCAGTCCTCATTTATCGCAAAACAATCTTTATATTCAGTTCTCATTTATCGCAAAACAATCTTTATATTAGCGCAAAACAATCCATATATATATATATCTTTCAAGCATAAATACTACTTAAACAATAACTCAGGATATATACACTGAAGCCAATCATTTACTATTACATCATCATTCAGTTGGAATCTTGCCAACAATCAGTTGGATCTAGCCAACGGAACTGGTTCAGCATTAGGGCATTGCTAACCTAATAATGTATGTGGCCGGCAAAGTAATGCTGACCTCATTTTTCCTAAATCAGAGGGTTGGTTCCATTTCTAACAAATATAATTTTAAAAAGAAAAAAGTTGATTATGTAAAAAATAGAAATCGGTTATTTTACCTCATAGTTTATATATAATTAATATAATTCATCAGCCAATATATTGTTGTTGTCGGTGACTTTAATGTTCATCACACTGAATGGCTTGGCTCTAATGTCAGTGACTCTGCAGGCATTATGGCCTACAACTTTTGCCTCTCAATCCCTAACGCAAATAGTCAACTTTCCAACTCGCTTTCCAGATTACCCGAATCATTTACCTTTTCTACTCAACTTATGTCTTGTTTCTGACCTAGTGAGTGCTCAGTTGCTCCACACTCACCCTTAGGTGCATCAAATCATGGTTTGGTCTCTCTAAAACTATTATCTCATTCTTCTTTACCATCAAAATCCCCCTATCATCGTACATCTTACAACTACTTTAAAGCTGACTGGGACTCTTTCCGTGACTTTTTTCGTGATAGCCCATGGGTAGAAATCTTTCGTCTTCCTATTGACAAATGTGCTTCTTACATAACTTCGTGGATTCAGGCTGGCATGTAATCCTTTATTCCCTCTCGACGATTCCAGGTCAAGCTTCACTCTTCTCCATGGTTTTCCTTGCATTGTGCTGCTGAAATAGCCAATTCAAACCATTACTTCCATATCTATCAACAAAACAATTCTCCAGAAAACAGACGCCTGTTTATTACTGCTAGGAACCATTGTAAAAAAGTTTTGTCTAACGCCAAAGCCCGCTTTTCTCAGATCATGAAATCTCGTTTTTTTTTCATAACAAAAGTTAGGCTTTCGCGACTTCAAGAGAGTCATTATTAGTATCAATAATAAGGGCAAGTCTGTAATTCCACCTATTTTGTATGGTTCAGATATTGTCACCTCACCTAAAGACAATGCTGAACTGTTTGCTAAGAATTTTTCATCAATATCATCTCTTGACTCAACTAGTTGCGTTCTACCTGATATAGCCAATAAAGAGGTTGATGCATTAGTTGACATCCATATCACTCCTACTTCTGTATCTATAGTGACTTTCTGCTTAGACTCTTCGACAGCTTGCGGCCCGGACAACGTACCTGTTATAGTCTTGCAGAAGTGTACTCCGGAGCTGTCGTCTATCCTTTCAAAACTATGTAACAAGTGCTGATCAGAGTCTTGTTTTCCAGCCTGCTGGAAAGCAGTATCTGTTATTCCTATTTTTAAAAATTCTGGAGAGCGATCCGTTTCATCTAACTACCGTCTCATTAGCCTTTTTCCTATCATAAACAAGGTTTTTGAATCTTTAATTAACAAACACTTAATCTCTCATTTTGAATCTCATAACCTATTTTATGATCATCAATATGGCTTTCGATCTTCTCGTTCTACGGCTGATTTGCTAACAGTAACAACCGATAGATTTTATCGTGCATTAGATACAGGTAGAGAGGTTAAGACCATTGCTCTTGAAATTTCTAAAGCGTTTGATAAAGTTTGGCATGCTGATCTTCTCCATAAGCTTTCTACTTACTGTGTATCCAGAAACACCCTTAAGATTATTGAATCCTTTCTTTCCAATCGTAGTATAAAAGTTGTCCTTGATGAACAGCACTCTTCTTCTTATTCTGTAACCTCTGGAGTTCCTCAAGGTTCAATCCCTTGTCCTATAATCTTTTTAAAATACATTAACGTTCTTCCAGATATTCTCACATTTAAGGTGGCATTGTTCGCTGATGATACTATCATTTATTCTTGTCACGATAAGAAGCCAACTTCCTCTGATTGCTTGCAGGTGGCATTTGAACTTGAAAAGGATCTCACTTCTGCTACAGAATGGGGCTCCCAGTGGCTTGTGAACTTTTATTCAGATAAAACTCAATTTTTATCAGCAAATCATTATTGCAATAATTTAGACCTTCCTATACTTAGGAACAGAAATGTACTCGATGAGTCATCTACCTTTAATCTTCTAGGATTAACTCTCACTTCTGATCTTTTTTGGAAATATTATAATGGATCTGTTGCAAAATTAGCATCTGCTAAAGTCTTTATCGAGCTCGACACTCTCTTACTTTGGACTTTATTCTCTATCTCTATAAATCTCAAATCCGACCTTGTATGGAATACTGTTGCCATATCTGGGGCGGATCTTCGAATGATGCCCTTTCTCTATTAGACAAGGTGCAAAAACGCATTGTAAACATAGTTGGACCTGCTCTTGCAACCAACCTTCAACCTCTGTCACATCGTCGTAATGTTGCTTCTCTTTCTCTTTTCTACAAATACTATAACGAGCAATGCTTTAAAGAGCTAGCGTCTCTTGTGCCATTTACTAAAATTCATTCTCGTGTTACTCATCATTTAATTAAGTCTCATCTTTTTTCTGTTACTGTTCATAAGTGCTCCAAAAACTCTTATTTGTCTAGTTTTTTTCCTCGAACATCAATTCTTTGAAATTCTCTACCTTCATCTTGCTTACCTAATTCATATAATTTGCAATCTTTTAAATCGTCTGTCAATCGTTATCTTGCTCTATAATCTTCATCTTTTCTATTTCTAGAGCGTTAAATCAACCCAATAAAAAAAAAATAGTAAAAGTTTTTAGCAGATATCGTTTAATATAGTTTAAAAGTGTTAAGCAGCCCTTTTCTAAATCAAAACATGTCGCTTGGGCATTAGCTTTAAATTTTATACTTATATACAATACATTCTTCATATTAATCAACAAACACTTCCTGTAAATGTGAAAGAATCCTTACTGTCCTAAATTAGTCCTATAAAAAATTAACTCACAGTCCCAATAAAAATGATAACCAATTTCAAACATTTAAAAATGATAAAAGGGCAATTCGTTACTCATTTATTGCCCTAGTTTTTTTCCCCGCACATCAATCCTTTGGAACTCTCTCATATCTTCATGTTTCCTGACTCATACAACCATCAACTTTATAAGTTTTCTGTCAACCGTTTCCTTGCTTTATAACTCTGTTCTTTTTTTCCTAGTAAATTCCAACTTAATAGTGGTTGCTTGCAGCCTTGTTAGTAGTAAATGCAAAAACAAAAAAAAAAATAAAAAATGATAAGGCATTTAGGGCATTGCTAACCTAGAAGTGTATGTAGTCTGCAAAGTAATGCTGACCTCATTTTTCCTAATTCGGAGGATGTATCTATTTCATACAAATATAATAATAATAAAATAAAAAAGTTTATTTATGTAAAAAATGGAAATCGGTTATTTTACCTCATAATTTAAATATTATTAATATAATTGCCTCATAGTGAGCTATTTTGCTTCATAGACTATTAAACAATATTAGACTAATTCATAGTATTAATTGATAGTAATAAGTTATACTTAAATAATGAAAAAATAAATATTATTTAACAATAAATTTAATACAGCACTAAATAAAAAATCAACCCAATAAAAAAATAAAGTAAAAGTTTTTAGCAATTATCGAACCATTTTTTCAAAACAACAATTTCCAAAAAATTAACAAATTTTAGAAATTAAAAACAAAAAAAATTATTCACAGTTCTTTTCTTGATCGTAAAGTTTGAAAGTTTTAAGCAGCCCTTTTCTAAATCAAAACATGGCGCTTGGGCATTAGCTTTATACTTTTATGACTTTTGACGCTTTAAGCGACTAACGTTTTAAAGAATTGCATTACCGTTTTCGTCTAATACAAAGGTAACTATAAAAGACCGTTATTATTCAAAACTAAGCATATAATAATAATAAATATAGTAAATAGTAACTATTGAAAATGGCTAGGACGCGACTATAAACCATGGTCCATGGCTGGTCTAAAAGTAGAAAGTAGTTTAGTTCAGAATTTAAAAAAAAAAAATAAATAAACGGGGTTTAATAAGCTATATACGTATGCGGAAAAAGAGCGTATGTTAAAGTTTTTTTTTGCTCTCAAAGCAAATTTTTTTAATGAATTTTTTCCACCGTGTTCTGAAAAATACTAAAGTAAATAAGGAACAAGTAAGAAAATCATTGGCGTGGAATAGATAAATATAAAAGTAGAAAATAAAACCTATTCCACACAAACCTTTTACCTAAAGGTAAAAGGTTTGTGTGGAATAGACTTACAAAAACCCGTATTTTTACGGGTCAATTCAGCTAGTATATATATATATATATATATATATATATATATATATATATATATATATATATATATATATATATATATATATATATATATATATATATAATATACATATATATATATATAATATATATATATATATATATATATATATATATATATATATATATATATATATATATATATATACATATATATATATATATATATATATATATATAGAGAGAGAGAGAGAAAAATACCGAATGATCCTTTTGAATAATTCGCGGCCTCTAAAAACGTGAGTCCCGGGGCTATAGCCCTTCTACTCTATTCCCCTCTCCCCCACCTCCTCAATCCAGCACTGGAAATAAGAAATTAGTATATAAATAAAAATTATATATATTCTTTGATAAATCGAAAAACATTTGTTTCTTCATAGTTGTTACTTTATATAAAAGTGCAGAGTAATTTTATTAAAAAAAAATTATAAAAAAGCAACGTTTCAAAATAATTGCTCTAATAAATTTATTTTGCTTAAAGTTTTTTCGCCTTATAAGCTATTTTTCTTTTTTTAACCGTCTCTCCTTGGTCCAGTTAATCTTATTGCGATTTTTTTGTTTGTTATTAAAATGTTTATAGAACGACTAAAAAATCTTGCCAGTTTTTTGCAACTAAATATTATTTTTATGGTCGATAATTTTAATTATCGAGTGTGATCGCACCCACTTCCCAACAAAGCCTATATATATATATATATATATATATATATATATATATATATATATATATATATATATATATATATATATATATATATATATATATATATATATATATATATATATATTAGGGTGTTTCAAAAATTGATAGAAAAATAAAATACGCACTGCTATTTTACTGCACACGACTGTATATCCTAATTCTGAGGGTTGGTTGCATCTCATGCAACCAACCCTCTAGCCTTGACTTAAAACTTTGACTTGACACGGCTGTTTCACGCAATGAAAAATTGGGAATTATGTCACAAGTTTAGCAAAACAAAAAAAAAAAATTTATGCAAAAACAGTATAAAAATGCACCAACTAGAAAACCATGGCATATTTTTTTTATAAATGCTTTTTATTACAAATAAAAAAATTATAAAAGATAAACCTTTCCATTGTTCCAACATTGTTTAATAAATATTAAAATTAAACGAAATAAAATGTGAGATTTTTATGGAAAACCTGTCTTGGCCAACTAAAATTTGATAACACACCTACATGCTTGATGCTTAAATTTTGGAACACTTATCAATTAATGTCTGTTCTATCATACTCTTAAGTTATTCTGTTGATTTTATGACACAAACTTACTTTTTAAGGCTTTTATATATTTAGTTTTATGATTTACAAATGTAAAATACAACGTTCAATTTAAGTTGTTTTCAAAATTCAACATTTTATGTGTATGAAAATAAAAAAATTATTTTTTTTACCTTCGGCTATGTTATCAAATATATTTTCAAACTTGGCATATTAAGCACTAATTTGTTATATGCGTGAATTTTTGTTTTCACTTTTAAATAAAAGAAAATAAAACTATAAATTACCATACAAAATATAAATTTTGTATTTTATTTTTTGAAAAGCGTTGTCTATAATATTTTGCATTCTTGTTGTCTGACTTTAATAATCCTTGTATCGCTTCACATACAATTTAAGTAAGTATTTTTGCTCTGAAAATGTTCTAAGAATGATCATATTACAAATGAAACAACAAAAATATATTATTTTTTTGATTATTTTGCGAAAAAGTAAAATTTTTTAAAATCAACTAAGTTCTTCATTTATGCACATCTATTTAAAAATCAAAGAAAATTTTGATATATTATTAAATGTTAAAAAATAAAACATTTTAATAGTTTTTATATTCTTTTTACAAAACAAAACTATCTATAATATTTCAAAAGTTATAACAGTTTTAGAAACACCCCTTAAGCTAGTAACTTAAAAAATTAACAAGAAGCCTTATTGAAAATGAATCTACCTTGAAACAGCCGAGCTGAAAATGTTTGGCTTAGCTTTAAAACACTTGACCCTAAAACTTTTTGCCTTGGTTTTTCTTTCATTATTTTTTGCTTTTATCTTCTTTGTCTGAAAAAACTCTTTAGATTCAAGTCAGCAAAAAAAGTCGGTTTAATTTGCCTTCAAGATAAAATAATTTAACTTCTTATGGTTAATGATCGTTTTGCTAAAAAGTTTGAACGATTAAAAATGCATTGAGTCAGTATAATGTCATTTACTTTTATTATATGAAAACAAAACAGCCAATACTGGCTGTTAAGAAGAAACATCTTATGTTTTTATAAACATTATTTATCATATTACAATACATTTTGTTGTTTAGATAAAGAAAAAGTAAAAATAATCAGTTAACAGTTTTAAAAGGCCTTCATTCCTGGATGAGCAGTAAGCGAATCAGCTGTCATAGTTAGTACCATACTCACTGGCTTATACCAGTTACATCAATTACTAATACTAAAAAGAAAAAATTAATTATTAAACAAGTATATCTCTGTGAAATTGGCGTGGATACACCACTGCTATCAGAAACCTTTTTTAATAAATATTCTGTAAAACAACATTATGACTGATAATATTGTTTTAAAATAATTAATTTATGATATATCAAACACTTTAAGAGACAATGATATTGATAATAATAAACCCTTACTCTTACAGTATTATAAATATTTAAGAAACCCTTGATCATACAAACAATTATGTACAAATTTTTTAACATATTTGAAAATCAATTTACTTGAAATTTTTTCAAGCTAAATCCAACATCGAATACTTCTAATAAGTTGTTGTATTTGTGATTTCCGTCGAAGATTTAATTAAATCATGACATTAAGGCTAAGTGCTAATGTGATTATTATTATTATATTTCTTTTTTATACTTGATAAGAGCTGGATACATTGCCTTTAACTTATACTAAAGTTTTATTTACAATGGCTAATATAACCAATACTTCTTCCGCTCCTCGAGTGATCAAGGTGACCAATTTTGATGGGGATGTAAGTTTATAAAACAATTCAAAATAAGTAGAAAAATATTTATTGTAGATACACCTAATTATAATATAAATATAATTTATAATATAAACTAAAAATGTAAATAAAAATATAATATAAATTATAAATATAATTTATATTTATAATTTATTTTAAATGTCCAACTAAATAAATATGTCCAACTGAGCTATGTTCATCTTAACAGGTGACACACAATCAGGCATATCTCCAATAAATAGTTTTATACTAACAAATTTGTTACAAACTAACTTGTAATTATTTTGTCTAACATAAGTTATGAAATGAAAATTAATAAGTTAGTTTGTAAAAAAAGCTTACACTTAGAAAATAATGGACATATGTTATTTTACGTATTAATTTAAATATAATTAATATATTTGGCTTATAGTATGCTATTTTTCCTCATAGACTATTATATAGACTATTTAATAGTATTTATTATTAGACTATTTAATAGTATCTTTTTTATAGACTATTTAATAGTATCTTTTTAATAGACTATTTAATAGTATTTATTGAACGTATTAATTTATACTTAAATAACCAATAAATAAATATATTATTTAACTATCAATGTAATTAATTAATTTAAATTCACTAAAAAAAAAGTAAAAGTTTTTACCAGATATTAAACCATTTTTTAAATCAATAATTTCCAAAAGATGAACAAAATCTAGAAAGTAAAATTAAAAAAGATCATTTACAGTTTTTTTCTAGTTTATAAAGTTTCAAAGTTTACAAGCAGCCCATTTCTAAATCCTTGGCACATGCGCATTTGTTTTAAATTTTATATTTTTAAAGTGCAATACAATCCTTATGTCAATTAACAAACAGTCCCTATAGTCGTGAAAGAATCCTTATTGTCTTAAAACAGTCCCGGAAAAAAATCGACTAACAGTCCCGATCGCAATAAAGTCCTTATTTTAATTCTTAAAAATGTCCCGGTCGCAATTCAGTCGTCATTTATCGTAAAACAATCCTTAAACTTAGCGCATAACAATCCTGAAAATGTTTACGCTCATTCTTATAATAATAATAATAATAATAATAATAATAATAAATATAATAAAAATAATAATTAATATTAATAATAAGGATATATATCTACTTTTTTGGTGCAATTTTTTTGCGTTTTTGCGGCAATTTTGCTTTTTTGCTGCATTTTGTTTGCGTTTTTGCTGCAAATGCGTTTTTGCTCCTAAATTCTTTGCGTTTTTGCTACGTATTTGGGTTTTTGCTTCAATTTTATTTGCGTTTTTCCTGCAGCTAAAATATCAAAAAGTGGGTCAGTAAATTTAATAACAGACGAAAGTTAAGCGCCATTTGCAAAACGTTAACATCTCTTTCATAAAGGTTGTAAATATAAAAAATAATTCAACAATAAGTGAAGGTGTGAAACATTATGAAAAGGTACAAGTCTTTTACTTAGAAATTTGCATGGCATGGTAATATTTTCATGGAACATGACATGGTTTATGAAAAAAATCTTCAAAGAAAAGTTTGCTTTAAATTTAAAATAACATTCTTAAATACAAGTAGTCAAGAATATTGTATAAATTTAAGCATATAAACATAAGCATAAAGGGGTTCATGGCAATTAAGAAAATTCTAGAATTTTTAGAAAATCATCAAATATATGGAAATGCCAAGGAAATTTTGCTTGAAGTTACTTTGCAATATCCAATTTTTGAATCTTTAGTAATATTGAAAGTTGCTCACTGCAGTCGTTTTATAAATTTTATAATATATATATAACCTATATCTAGCTTTAAAGGGATAGTTATAGTAACAATATGTTTTGGTAACACAGATTTAATTAGAAAAGTGTAATAATCTTCAACATTACCAGTCAAAAATATATACTTTTTGCTGTACAAACTCTGGGAAAAAGGGCTTAAAAAATAGGAAAATTCAGGGATTGCTCAGGAAAAATAGATTTTCAAAGCTTTCATGAACACTGATAAATCTTGAAATTTATTTTATCAAATACATTTTGTAC
Organism: Hydra vulgaris; assembly: GCF_022113875.1. Taxonomy (NCBI): domain Eukaryota; kingdom Metazoa; phylum Cnidaria; class Hydrozoa; order Anthoathecata; family Hydridae; genus Hydra; species Hydra vulgaris. The sequence continues at coordinate 42,114,578 of NC_061170.1, read as the reverse complement.
TTTCAACTTAATAACAGTGCTTAATAAGTAATAATTTGTATATACATAAATACAAAAACAATTACATACTGAGTTTAGGTTTTACATTTATTTGCTAAAAATTTATTTAATATTAAGGTTATTGTTTAACGTAAATTATATTTTCCGTGAAAATTCACGGAAATTAAGAAGCAATTTTGGCTATTTTCCGTGAAAATGACGTATTTCTGAGTCAACCAATAATCAACGTTTAAAAAATTGATAGAATGTAGGAGGCAAGTTTTGTAGTGTATGAATATTTATAATATAATGACAACCGATTTAATTTTAATATTGATTGACATATATTGTCAATCAAAATTAAAATCAATTGAAATCTATTGTTTTTGATTGTTTTTTTGATGTTGAAACAAAGCAAGTATTTGTGCAAATATTTGCTTTGTTTTTAAAAGCTGTAAGTAATTTTCGCTGAATAAAAACTTTGTTTGCTTAAAGATTAAGTCAACAAAGTTGTTTTTATTATTAAAAGTTCTTTGTGTTTAATAGATTGCATAAAAATCTCATCCAATCTATTAAACACAAAGAACTTCGTTTGCTTAAGCTTTACATATATATATATATATATATATATATATATATATATATATATATATATATATATATATATATATATATATATATACGTATATATACACATTATAGTCTGTCAGGTCAGTCATAATGATCACCCTGCTACTGGTAACATCTAGTTACCAGTAGCAGGATGAGATATTAGACATCCTGCTGCCTTGTAGATATTAAAAATCCTGCTGCCTTGTAGAGTTCCCTTTTATAAGTAAAGGTAGGGGAAGTTAACTCTGATACAAAAAACCTTCTCTAACTTCTCTAGAGCCTTTGGGCTCTAGAGAAGTTAGAGATGATATCTTAAAACAAATATATACTCATATTGAATATGTTTAAATTACATCTGAATACTGTCTTTTAGAAGTAATTCTTTTGCAGAAACTTAACTAAGACTCTTCTTTATTTATTTGGCTGTCATAGATGTAAACTTGTGTTACATTGTTTCCTGCTTATGATAATGAACACTGGATGAATAGTAACAGTGCCATGTCGAGCATAGATGATGTCTCTGTTGGCGTTTTTTTGTGTGAAGTTTGCTGAAAGGTTACATTAAAGATCAGACAGGCTTGAATGTCACCTCTCTTCTGTGACAGCTTTTGGCTCAATGTGACTGGTGATTTTATTCCTCACAATTGTTACTGCTAATAACTAACACAATGTTGTAGATATCTTTTTGTTGATGAATGGAAACACTTTGACTGAAATTTTCTAATTTTCATCTTCCTGATTTAATGAGTAGTGAATCTTATTTACAATTTATTGCAAAGTATCTGCTATGGTTGACTCTTAATTGTGCTCATCATTTTAGTTGTGTTTAATAGATAGGATAAAATTTTTATGATATCTGTTAAACACAAAGAACTTAAAATATTACTTTGTTTGGTTAATATTTAAGCAAACTAAAAATTAGGAGCTAAAATTTCAAAATTAGGAGTTAAAATTTTCGCAAAATAAAAAGTTTTTATTTTGCGAAAATTTTAACTCCTAATTTTGAAATTTTAGCATACCAAATTTAAAACTCTAATTGTGTTTACCATTTTTTACACCTTATTTCATTCTCTACCTTTACTTCTAGACAAGGTTCAAAAATGTTTGTAAATATAGTTGGATCTTCTCCAGCTTCCTAGGTTTAGCTCTTGTCCCACAATCATATGATGGCATCTATTTTTCTTTTTTATAGATACTTATATGGTTTAGCTTCACCAAATTATCTTTTTGTATTCTACTAACTGTAACTCAATCTGACAATTGTTGTCATTCAACAAATTTGTATCCACCTACTGTATCTGTTCCTTTACGCTCTAAAAATCTTATTTTATCTATTATTATTTCTTGTACATTAAAGGAATTCTCTCCTGTTCTCATGTTTTCCTTAAAAATATGATTTGCAATTTTTTAATTTTGTCAATTTTTTTTGTAACTTTTTTTGACAATTGCTCTTTTATTTATCTTTTCTTGCTTAGAATTTACTTTTTTAGTTTGTTTTTATCACTACCAACAATGCAAGCAACACTATTTAATTTAGGAATTTTTGACCTTTTTTTTTATATTAAGAAACAATATCTTTTGCAATGTCTTTGACACTATTTAATTCCAAAATTAAATAGTGTAAAGATATTGTATAAGGTTTTATATATATATTGCAAAAGGTTTCATTCAAGAACAATCTAGAAAAAAATTTTTTTTTTCTCTTATTGTCATTGTTATTATTATAAAAATTGAAAGAAACGATTACAAATAAAAATTGCATTTCCTTTGGAAGGTGAAAACCATGGGATAAAGTGATACAAGGTTAGAAACTTCTACAAAACAGTTGCTTGATGCAGTTTATGCCTCCCCAAGATAAATACTTTTATAGATATACTATCTCTAACTTTTACTCAACAAAAGGTACAAGGTATTAAATCTGTTTTCAATCTGAGTAACATTTCTTACGTTTACTTTTTACATTCTTCTGAGTAACATTTCTAACATTCATTTCTTACTTTCATTATGAAAGCAAATTACACAAGGCAGCTTGATATGGATCAGATCTTGCCTCTCTTAGTCCTTTAACTTCAAAACATGAACTTTGATGTTTGCAGCGGAGAGATGAGTTGAGCTCTGTACCACCAGGAGTCTGTAATCATTCAGTAATCACTTAGATTCAGTTAAAAACAATTTAACTACAGAAATGTGATTTTTGTATATATTATTTGTGTATAAGTGTCTTTTTATCCACTTTTTTTTTAATTATTATTGGTGTTTTTAAATTTAATCACAGTTTACAAACAGCTTAATTTTATTGGTTTTTAAAATTAATACACAGTTTACAAATCACAGTTTAATTTTTTTGCTATTTTAAATTTAATCACAGTTTACAAATAATTTTAAAACGTGTCTCACTGGTGATATTTTTTAAACATATATATTCAAAATTTATATAGAGAAAAAAATATAATTTTTTATGAAATTAGTTGTTTATATATCAAACTGGACAACTACCATTGAACACAGTTAAAGATTTTGTTATGTGTTTATCAAGAGTTTTTTCGAAATTTTTTTTAGATTTTTAAAGTATTTTAAAATATTTTCAACAATGCAAGATATTCTAAATGAAAAATTTTGCGATTTTAATGCTGCAGAAAAGGCTGTGATGCATTACTGCAATACCCATTTTCATCCAATTAGAGTTGATTATAAGGAAAAATTTGAAAGTTACAATAAGAAAGAGAAGCAAGAATCACTAATTAAAAATCAATCTTTAGATTCAATATATGCATGCAAGTTTAAATTTACATTTATGTTTGTAATATTTTTACTTACTAAACTTTGTGGTGTATTGTATCTATTTTATTACTTTATATGGATTTCCTTTTAAAAAATACTTAAAAATAATCATAAAAAAATGTTTTTATTTACAATTCATTTCATGTTTACAGATGGACATGCAAACATTTTGGCCACCAAAAACCTTATCTTATAAAGAAAAATCAAGTTAAGCCCAATAATCAGGCAATACTTCCATGTGGCTGCAAAATGTTTATTTATGTTTCATATGACAACCAACGACAATGCTATGGTGTTAAAAAATTGTTTCTTGAACACAACCATCCATATGGTATAGAAGAATTTTCTTTGTATAGTTCACAGCGTGTTTTCTATGTATAGTTCACAACCAAAAGGATTATTAGAACAGCAGACATTGATGTTGATTGAACATAGGGTAAATACAGCACTTGTGACAGATAGCCTTAATAGAAGCGGTTTGAAAACTAAACCTAGAGATATTTACAACATAAAACAAAAGCTTAAATTCAAAGGTTAGTTGTTTTTGTATATACAGTGTTGAGAAAGATATTAGAATCGCATATTTTTTGTCTATTTTAGCAATTGTCATGATATATATTTTTTTATTCAACAGAGTAAATATGCCTTGAGTTCCTTTTTAGTTTCATAAAACTATTTTAAAAATGCTGGTGGAAAACAATTTGATTATTCTTTGAGTTAGAGAATTTTTTCATGTAAAGTTGATGAGTAACATATTGTTTTTACAATTATACATATAATATAAAATCTTTTACTTCCGTTATTATTGTTTTTTTAAGAAGAAAAAAAACATAGGCACTACTGATTTTGAAATAATAAGTAATGTAGCATGTCAAACCCTTTTTTGTTTTATTTTATTATTTTTTGTATTTAATATAAATTTTTATGTACTTTTGCAGGGAAAAGGTAGAGATCTGAGTCCATGAAAAAAAGAGAAAGTGGAGGCTTCGTTAAAATTGGGGATTGTGACACAGAGGGAAATAAGTGAATAATTAGGCTTAATGCATAAGGCACTCTAAACTGTAAAGCAGAGGCTAGAATTAAGAGGCCTGGCTAATTTCAAAACATTCCACATCTGAGAGAAAATTTTCACACATGTCAAAAGAACAACATTTCAACAAAGTTTCTGTGAGCTGTTTTGTTGTCACCTTATCCAGGCTGGCTACATTATTTTTTAATGAAGTAAAACACTTCTAAATATAATTGTTGCTTATACCATGATCAAAAGCACCCTTTTCACCCTATCAACCCTAGGTGCTTTTGATCATGGTTTGATTTCTCTAAAACTATTCTCTTTATATATCTCATTCTTCATCATCAGAATCCCTCTACCATTATACCTCTTACAACTACCACATAGCTGGCTAGGACTCTTTTTGTGATTTTCTTTGTGATGGCCCTTGGATGGAAATCTTTTGCCTTCCTGCTAACAAATGTGCTTCTTACATAACTTTGTGGATTCAGGCTGGCATGGAATCTTTTATTTCCTTTCGGTGATTCTAGGTCAAGCCTCACTCTTCTCCTTGGTTTTCCTAACATTGTGCTGCTGCAATTTCTAATCAAAACCATTACTTCAATATCTTTTAGCAAAACAACTCTCCAGAAAGCAGACGTCTTTTTACTATTGCTAAAAACCATTGTAAAAAGGTTTTGCCTTATGCCAAAGCTTGCTATTCTCAGGTCATATGTATGTATATATATCATGTATGTATATATATCAGGTCATATGTATGTATGTATATATATATATATATATATATATATATATATATATATATATATATATATATATATATATATATATATATATATATATATATATATATATATATATATATATAATTAGGTTCTGCACTTGAAGAAATAAAGAGAGAACTTGAATTTCCAGGGAATCTTTATCACATTGATGCTAGTTCAGATGGACAAGTTGAATGCATAACTTGGACAACAACTGAGCAAATAATGCTCCTGCAAAAATTTCCATATGTAATAATGATGGATGGCACTTATAAGGTAACTTATTTTCTTTTTCTTAATCGATTTTTTCTCTCTTTTATTTTGCAAAATATAATGCATTGCTTTTTTATTAGGAACTGAATTTTTTTTTTATATATAATACTTATAATGAAAAGGTAAATAATCTCTCAATGTCTCTCTTGCTGTAGTAGATCAACACGGAATGGGGCGACCTGTTGTACAATCAATAGTGTATCGTGAAGATCAAGCTCATCTCAGAATGTTTCTGATACAATCACAAGAATGGGCTGGTTTTAATACATTTTTAACTTCCATTTTTGTTATTGATATGGCTCAAGCTGAAATCTCAGTGTTGCAGGCTATTATAACCGTATTTTGCTAACTCGATTTCATGTATCCAAGGCATTAGAACCTAAAATAAAAAAAAGTAATTTAATAAGTAATGACAAAGAATCTTTATATAAGGTTAGTTCTAAATAATTCTAGCTAATTGTATTAAAAAAGTAGTCATCAAAAAATTAATAAAAAATTAAAATAATGCTTTGAAAGTGGTCAAATTTTTTGACAATAGATGTTCCATGACAATAGTCGTGGAACATCTATGATTATTATGTGGCTTCTATTAATATAATGTTGTAATGGTATTTGTAATATCATACATTTATTATATTATTAATTGTTTTTTATTATTATTTACTTATCTTAACTGTCATGCTACAAAAAGGTTATTATATGGTAACCAGCAAACATGTAATGAAGCTTTGTTAAATATACAAGAGACCTTTCCAGAGTTTTACCTAACACGTAACTTTACAAATAACTGGTTGATGATGGCTGACATGTTCATGGGCTACCGCAGAAAAGGTCTACTCCACATTGATAATCACACCAATAACAGATTGGAACGGTTTGATGATTTGTTTTCTATTTTGTTATAAGATTAATTGTTACTTAATAATACTTTAATAAATTTATAGGTATCACAGAACTTTAAAAGATGTTGGTTTGACATCGCCTATGTCACCAGGTAGTCTTATAAGCAAAATAATAAAGGTAAATAGAGTTCAAGTTAGAGTTCAACTTGAAAAATCAAAACATGCTGTTTTTGATCAACAAATAAACACTAAACTTCCTGAATGTTTAAAATTTTATGCTCATACAATCTCATCATTCATTTTACAACATATGGTTGAACAGTATAATTTAAGTCAAAAGGAAGGATATAGTTTACAAGAGGTAAGTGCTTTTAATCTGTTTTTAAGATTGCTCTGATTTATTTAGCAATTCTAGTCATAATAGATGCAACTTGTAATAAAAGTTTAAGTATGATTTTTTTAAATTTATATTAATGAAGATAATTATAAGTAAGATTTATTTTATTTTAACGTGTTATAAAATATGAAATTAAAATATCTTTAGGAAAATAATTGCTTGCAAGTTAGATACAATGATTGTTTGTTTCCCCTTCATAACTGGACTTGCCAATGTGATAATGCTACTGGTTATGGAGTTCCATGCTCTCATGCCTACTTTACTATTATAGACAAAAATATGAACTTACCTGATCTAGATTCTTATTCTAAAAGGCACTAATTGTTTTTGATTTGTATTATTATAGTAGTAGTATGTTGAAAAATATTAAAAAATGAATAAAATATTTTTAGGTGGTTTGTTCCTACCCATCAAATGGTAAATGTAAACCAAGGGGACAATTTATCTAATTCATGAATGGCATTTTCAATTCAACCAGTGGCATTATGCAATTCTACTGTTAAGGAAAGATATAATAAAGCTTTGAGCCATTTGCAGCCTTTGGCATCTATCTTGTCTGAATTTACACCAAGTAAGTTTGATTTAGCTATTAAATGGCTGGAATCAGTTTGCCAACAATGCATATCTGGAGAGTGGGAACTGCAGGTAAAAATAACAAAATCCATAATTAAATTAATAAATAATAATTCATTTTATTTGACAAGTTGAACTAAAGTTATACTTGCACAAGGCTTGGGCCAATATAGTCAAGGAAGCATTTTTTAATTTAATTTTTAATGTATCTCTCTCAACTCTGAAATACAATCTCCAATGCCGTTAAATGAAGATGCAAGTTAAACAACATATTTCAAGGTGGCGTTGAACTGTAAACCACTTAATAATGAAGCAAGAATCTATTATACTACGTCATTAAATCTCCTGATAAATCATTTACATTTATTTTCTTTAAGTGCAATCTATCATGAGTTGTAATCACAATGCTATTTAAATTTTGTACAGGTTCAACAGCAACATTCTGAAGATGATGTCATTTCAGAAAATAATTTTGAGACTAATGTTGAAATATTTCCTGAATGTTCTTCTGCAACATTAGAATGTGTTTTGCCTGTATCACCTCAAGTTTCTCTACAAACAAACTCTGTAGCTACATCAAACATTTCCCTATCAATCACATGTGAGACTCTTCATGTTGAAAGATTGCAGACAAATGTTGAAATTTTTCCTGAAAGTTCTTTATCTACAACATTGGAATGTGTTTTGCCTGTCTCACCTCAAATTTCTATAGAAACAAACTCTGAAACTATATCAAAAAATTTTCCAACAACCACTTGTGAGACTCTTCCTGTTGAAAAACGGTATACTACTCGAATTTTAGAAGACATTGACATTATATTACGTAAGCCACAACGCTTTCGCCCAGGTCGACCAGCTGTAAAAAAACAGAGACTTTTTTAAAACGTAACAAAACCCCTTGAGAAACTTGGCGTTTATGAAAAAGATTTTATTCGTTTAACTTGGTTCGTCAAAAATTCCATTGCACAGAATTCATTACAAAGTGGTAGTAAAATCTCAATTAATGATCTTTTTTATACTGTACCTTATATAATTAATGATAAAAGAGCTAACTTATATGATACAATATTTTGTATTGTATTTTGTACATGACACAATATTTTGATGAGTCTGCTTAGGCAGAGATTGTAGTAAGATGTAAGAGCACTTCATCCGATAGTTGGCCATGTTATCATTGTCAACAAATTCAATCAGCCAGTAAACTTCAAAAGTGGATTCAGTGCGATCACTGTTTATATTGGTATCATTACTATTGTGTAAGAATTTCAAGAAAACATAAAGGTCACTGGTTTTGTATGGATTGCAAAACCTAATTGAAAAGATTATAAAACTATATATTCATATATGTATATATATACATGTGTGTTTATTAATTACAATTTGTTTTTTATTTAATACTTATAAAAATTTTACATTAACATATTTTAGACTTTTTAGCGTTAATTGATGTATCCTGTTAATATCGGCACACCAAAAGAAGGTTAAACAGAATTTATGTGTTTTTTTTTTAATACAATTCATTTATGCTAGACAATAACTTTATTAACATTTTATGTACCTGTTAGTCATTAGTTACTCTCTGCAGTACTGGAATTATCTGCAGTACTGGAATTAGTCATTAGTTACTCTCTGCAGTGCTGGAAGGTATGATAACATAACTGCAAGGTAAACAGCTTTAAACCTTTCATTCATTATATGAAAGACTGTAAAAAGCTGTCTTGACTATTAGCTAAGCTCTGTGACATAAGCGCAAATTAGAGGTTTCTTCTAGAAATGTTTTATTTCTATCTTATTATTGGAATGGTTATAATGTATTTAGTATACATTATAAACGCTTATTACTTTAATTATTTCAATATGAGATTGTCAATCATTGTTGTTAGGATATTGAAACTGCTCCAAAATTAATAAAAAATAAAATTAATATTACCTTATCATTCGACTTTAGAATCGCTCGAAGTTAGAGCTTTTCCAAGCAAGCCTTAATAAGTACCTATTAGCAAAACTCTTCCTTTTATTAAGGAAGTTTTTTTTCTTCTCCATATTAAAAAGCCAGGGATTGTCGACCGTGCTTAATATAGAGATACTTAAATACACATTTATGTTCATTTGCTCTACTTAATATAGAGATACTTAAATACACATTTATGTTCATTTGCTCTAGTAGCTAAACTTTCTCCCAATTTCATGGGGATCCTTCTCTGCATACACATTTTTGCACTACAAATGTGCATTTAAAGAATTTAGTACATTTAAACCTAACAATATTACTACCACGTTCTTTACAATATATTTATTTCTCCGTGAACACACTTGCAATATTTGCTTACCTCTTAAATTGTCGAGATTACTATATACCATCTACCCTTAGAGATAACTAAAAAATGTCCTGAATAAATTAAAAAGCGTGAATGAAACTGCTCCAAAATTAATAAAAAAAAACTTAATATTACCTCATCAATTGCGATTTACATTGTAACAAGAGATATTTATTTTTAATCTATATTCGACATTTGGCATTTTATGGTAAACACAGCCAAAATGCTTTTAAAAAATTCGTAAGTTTTTAAAAAATACAGCCAAAATCATATGAAATTTGTAGCAAACTGCCAATACTTATTGTATTAAGTTTTGTTACTTTCCGCATAAAATATCAAAAATTCGTCATGTATATGATACGCCAAAATCACTTCTTAACTTCTGTGAATTTTCACGGACACCTCCATATTAAGTTCCGTGAATTTTCACGGTAGATAGCCAAAATCGCCTCCTAATTTCCGTGAATTTTCACGGAAAATAGCGAAAACTCCATATATTAAGTTCCGTGAATTTTCACGGAAGATAGCCAAAATTGCTTTTTATTTTCCGTGAATTTTCACGGAAAATAACATTACGCATTGTTTAAATCAAGCACATCTATAATGTTCTAAATGTTTTTGTTTAATTATAATTTTTGTGATTTTTTAGTACTTCTATATGCCAACTAAAAATTTATTATTCAATCAGTTTTGGCTTGTAAAGTATATTTTGAAGTATACAAATATGAGAGCTTTCTATAACAATTTTGTATTTGGTATATTGGCTTTGTGAAGAAAAGAAATTATTAGCATAATTGTATTGAATTTTGTGTCAAAAGCATAAAAAACAAAACATAAATTTTATGAACTCTCAAATGGTAAACTCTCATATCTCTTTTTTTTTAACTAAGCAAGTTAGGAAGTTTTTGCATCAATTAGTTTGATGCAAAAAACAACCCCCACTCTTTTATTTAAAATATTGTTAATTTTTGTTTTCTTAAAGAATTGAATTGAAAAGAATTGAATTTTCTTAAAGAATTGAATCATTAGCAATTGATATTCTGTTTTTGTCTATTTTTAGCAAAGCTTTTTCAGTTTTGTTTTACTTTTTTTTTTTTACAATGCTATAACGCATGATCAGTTTAACTTCTAAATGACCCCTCATTTTTAATCTAAATGACCCCTCATTTTTATAGTCTTCATAAGCCCTATACAACTTTTATTAATTAATTAAATATGTGAATAAAAAAAATTCCTCTAGAATGGCTATCAAAAGAGGATGGAATAAATAGTGTCACTTTTCTTAGTCTCTAGTTTTTACTTGACTGGATAGCTCAGTTGATTTGTAGTTATACCTCTGTTCAGGTGTATAACTTGAGAGCTTAAGAAGACTATAAAAATTAGAAACCATTTAGATTTAGAAGTTTACCTGATCCAAAGTTATTTAGTTTTTGGAGTTGAAAATATTATTATTATAAAAATGAGTTGTGTTCAGGTGTATAACTACACAGTCAAAAGTTAAAAAAATAACTCTAATGCAATAGTGCCTTCTTTAAAATCAGTCCAGTCAGTTGTCTAGAAGGGCCATAGGACAATAAAAGCTCTATATTTTGGTGTTATACTAAAATAAAATAAGTTGATTGAGTTGTTAGTACAAAACATTGTATGTGTTGTCAGACAAATGACGCATGTGCATTTGTTTGAATTATTAAATATATGTGTGTACTTAAGTATAATAGTGGTATCATATTTTGTAACATTTTTCTTAAATTACATACTATTTGGTATAACAATGGTATAATATGGTATAATATTTTAGCAAAGAACACCGTCATCTCTTGATCAAAAAATTACTGACGCCTGTCAAGATTAAAGCATAAACGACAAAAAAAATAATTTATTAAGATCCTTTTTGACAGTACTGAACATATTTGGTGCAGATTTTGGCACCATCCAAATTATTTTTCTAGAATAGCCCCCAGATTATAATTGTCAGGAAGATGAAGATGATCTTTACAAATAAAGAATTTCATGCAAATGAAATTTTGCTAGAATACAAAGGTGAAATCATTCCAAGATAAGAGGCCATATTATAGCATAAAAAATATTAGAATGAATAAAAAGGTAGTTTCATTTATGATATAGATTTCAAAGGTGAAAAGGTCTGCAATGTCTATATAACAACATCTGTTTTATTAATTTTCATAAAAAGTTCTTTAAAATGATATTTTGCTTCATAACTAAGATTCAGCTCCAAGTAAAAGGCAGGAGTGTAAGTGATAAAAATAAATGTAAGCAATAGTATAGTATTTTAAGCTTGTCTTATAAATATAAGGTCCAGGTTAAATCCTACCTTATTCCTCAGGAAGTACTATGATCAACTTGTTACTCATAGTAGCAGCCTTGTTTGCTTCATATACATGCATGTATAAACGTGTGAAATTGTATATTAAATAAGCACAAGAGCAGCGAAAAGCTGTACTAAAATGAAAATGTTGAGCCATGCGAGCTACTCCTCTAAACTGCTTTTTATTAAAGTTTTTGGTTTTTGCACAAGCTTTCTGTTTATTTATATAAAAATTGCTTATTAAAAACAAAATTTGGTTTTATACTTGTTACAAGCATATGTTCGTAACATTATTGTTACAATAATATAGACATAACAAGCGTCATTTGTTGCGCCGTGAAAAATTTCTCTAGACAATTTTTTTTTGTGCAAAAATAGTTTCTGTTTATTATTCAATTATTTACATTTTTCTAACTTTACATTTTTCATTTTAGTTAAAATAATACCTTTGAGAGAAAAAAAAAAACTTTTAACTATAAAAAGAATCAATTTTAAAACCTAATATAATATTGTGTAGAACAGAGCATTGTTTATTCAAGAAATTATAAGAAAAAGATTTGATAAAAACGCAAAACTTTAATGCAGTTTTTAAAACATTGGTGACTTATTGCTGTGTTAAATTAAACCTAGTCATGCTCAAAAAACAGCTGATTTTCAAATGCTATATACATATATACATATATATATATATATATATATATATATATATATATATATATATATATATATATATATATATATATATATATATATACATATATATATATATATATATATATATATATATATATATATATATATAAATATATATATATATACATATATATACATATATATATATATATATATATATATATATATATATATATATATATATATATATATATAAAATAACTGTTTACTTTAGCGTTGATGCAACAGATTAATTCAGTGATGGCAAATTCATTAATGATTTAGCAGAAAAATTTGCTAATTGTTGACCAAAGATTTTAGTCGTCAATGATTTACCCTGTGTGTTTTTAAAAAAGTTTTATTTTCAGTTCAGTGTAAATTGTAATGTTGTTTCATAAGGATTTTCTTTGAAGTATAATTTCTTGATAAAAAAAGTTTTAAGTAAATTTTTCTTCATCATTTAACATATTTTTATAAAGAATTTATTCCAGGAAAATTATAAATCACCATTTACAGTAAATAAAGTAAAGGCAAGGTAGTGTTGTTTGACAATTTGTCTTTGTTATTAATAAAATTTATTTAATAAAATTTAAGTTATAAATTTAGATGGAAAATTAGTAACATAATTTATATAAATATAATATAGATATATAAACAATATATAGATATATAAATAATATATAGATATCAAATAACCTTTTTATTAAAATATAAACTAGTTGTTTTGTGAATTATTTTGTAAACCGTTTGTAAATTGTAAGTGCAATTTAGATGTTAATGCATTCCTTGAAGAATTGCGCTGAGCGTATTTTTTGCACAGTAGTTTAAAAGGATCTCTAAGTGTTATAAACATGATTTTATATGAAAAAGCATTAAAAAAAATAAGTTTAATGAATATAATTCTTGCAAAAATGTAGTAACATTAAAAAATTTAATTTCAAAAAATGCTTTACTTAGATTTAAAAAAAAGTGTTTTCCAATGTTCATTCACTCTATTGCCTCAAAATACTAACGTTTCCACGTCAAATTAAACAAAGTAGACAAATGTCATTATTGCAAATCTACTTATCTTTAATTATAACACATTAAAATAATCAAATATAAGGTAAAATTATGGTTGTTAATACAAAAAAGTTTTACGATTTCCTAATAGCATTTTCATAATGTGCTTAACAAAAAAAAAATAAACAGATTACACATTTATATATTTGTATAATATTAATTTTTTTTTTGTTAGGCACATTATTTAACTTGGCATTTTTTTTTCATTTAATTTTTTAACTAATGAATATCAAAGTACGCAGCAATGATCGATTTTTTGTTGCATATATTGCACTCTATGAAATAACTCTATAAAGTACGTTTGATAAACTCTAGTAAAAAATGTAAATGGCAAAAAGATATATCAAAATATATCATGTTCTAATAAAATTTATATTTGTTTCAGAAAATTTTGAATTGTATAGAGTGAAATTTTGAATTTTATAGAGTGAAATATATGCAACAAAAAATCAATCACTATCGTGTACTTTGTCTCATACCCATGATATAGATATAAAAAAGGTAAATTATGTTATATTGGGCTAGCTGTAAACGAAATAAGATCTCATGTTTTTGTTTTGCATTGACCAAATCAAGTTTTCCTCTCATATTTTTAAGTGAGAGTGTTCAAGTTTAGATGATCTTGCTTTTTATTGAGATTAACAAATTTATTTTGTCACTCAGGGGTAATGGCTAAATAAGATGTCAGTTTCAACTTCAAATAAAGTTTTTTACTAGATAATATGAAATGTACTGAATGTATTAAATGTAAAATTTAAATGAAAATAAAACAAAAACGCAACCTAAAATAAAAATAAAACAATAACGCAAACTAAAATGCAGCAAAATCGCAAAAGTTACTTTAAAAAGTAGATAAGTATATATACATATATATATATATATATATATATATATATATATATATATATATATATATATATATATATATATATATATATATATATATATATATATACTTTAGTTTTACTTTTTAGTAGATGTTCTTTTTGTAAAACAACTAAGTAGGTATTGATTTTTGTAGATCTAACTATCTGAAGCGATTTACTTTGTAATATTTCTTTAACAAGATCTCTGGTATTTGCTTTTCTAAATATATTTCAAAAAGATATTGATTGAGGTTGTTTTTTTTTGCCTTTTTTTTCTCTTTTTTTCGTAACATTATTTTGATTTGTTTTGCTGGGTTGCTTGCTGATATTTGTCTTTCTAATGTTCACTTTTTTAAGATTGAAAATGAGCGTGTGGTAAATGATTTAACTAACAAACTTAAAGAATTAGAGGTATTTATGTTGGAAGATGGCGATCTACTTTTTTCAGATGTTGAGGATTTAGAAGATGAAAAAGAATTCATATACAAAATTAGTTTTTTTTCAAATTCAAATTTACTTATAAATTTTCATATATATTGCATATAGACTTTTTCTTCACAAGTGTATTTTTTCAAATCTGTATTTATATTTTTACTAGAACCGCAACATCAACCACAATCAGGTAAGACTTTTTTTTCAATGCATTTAAAGTCTGTTTTTAAAAAATTTAAAAAAAAAGATTTCTTTTTAAAAAAATATATAATGCTTGTTTATTTTTAATACTACGCTTTTTTTAAATTGTAATGCAACAACAACCTGGTAAGAAATTATTTTCACACGTTTTTAAATAATCTATTTTTATTTGTTGTGCTGTTGATATCAACTTGTTATTCTTTTACTTAATAATTATTTTTTTTATCTCTTTTTATATTTAAACTAGAAACGCAACAATTACAATATGGTAAGAAAAAAATCTTTTGATCTATTGTATGTAAAAAATTTTTTTTTTCAAAAGTTGTTAATAATTTGTGTATTTTCTTTTTCTTTATAATTGTATTTATTTTAAATCTGTATTAATTTTATTAGTACAACCACATCAATGTGTAAGATTTAAGATAGTATTGATTATTAAACTTTTTATTTGTTATTGTAATACTCATGTTTTATTAAATTTTTTAAAATATCACTTTTCTTAGAAAATGTTAATAAAATTGTTTTTTCTCTTTAGTCAACAATTTCTTAAGGTAGATGGAGGAGCAATCCTGAATGAAAATATTTTTAACTTTATATTTTTATAACATGGTTTTCCCAAAAAATATTTGATTATACACCACCATATGATGTAAACATATAGTTTAATTTAAACATATAAAAGAATTTAGCTTCTTTTTTATTTTAAAGTTTCTTTTGTATTATGAAATCAGAGAATTTTTGATTATATATAGGCTGAACACAATTATTGTTGATGGCAGCAGCTGCGGCAACTGTTGGCAAATAAACAGCTTATTTTATATTTTTACTAGAATAATTATAAGTTATCGGTAATAATTTATTTAGTTAATTTTTATTATTTAATACTATATCAGGAACAATAACAACAACAACAAGTTCATCATCTGCTTAGTGCAGCTAATACTGGGAAGTTAATTTTAAGTTTTATATTTCATTAGTATGAATACTGCGTTATTATTATGCAACTGTATAAAATGTGAAGTTTACATATTTTTTTAAATTCATAATTTCTTATTTATCTTTATAATATTGTATAAGATTTAAATTTTTTACTTTTATTATGTTAGATTTGTCGTATGAAGCTTTTGTGGCCTACAGGAGGCAACATTCAGAACACATATCCTACGGGGCCCGTAGGATATGGGTCTCTAATTATGGGGCAGTTCTTCCCTCATTTCGTTGGAGGAGAAGGAGAAGATATAGAAGGGGGTGGGAGGGGGTTGTGGTGTGACATAATTTTAGCTACAATTAAATAAATTAAATTTTAAAATATATGCACCTTTGTTTTCCTTTACCTTTCTTAAGATAAATATTGCCAATGTTGTAAATATTTTCAAACAATAAAGCGTTTGTGGCTTTTTTATTTAACATATAGATGCCTTACAGTAAAAAGTACCAAGTTTTCGGAGTTACTGATTCAGTTGCATAGAGTCAGGAATAAGTCACTAAATAAATCATAAATTAGCTTGATAAAAATAATAGGTAATTTCAACGCGTATACCTCCGAATTATTTTTTCTTGATTATACAATACTGGCTTGATAGTAATATAGCTTTAAAACGCAACAACGATAACAAGAGTTTTTATTTGGTCATTTCTTAACACCCTCTCCCCTTAATTTTTCAGCTTGCAAAACTTTGTCACTATTTTGTACTAAAAACAAACTTTTGTTACGGAACAAGTAAAGAGTTTTTTAGATTCGTAAGTTTAATATAGTTTAATGAATGTTTAAAATCCTCTTTTTACTGTAGTCTTTTTCTAAGAGGTCCTGTAGGAAATTTTGTCTAAATCTAATATATGAAATGGAGTGGGAATGTAAGTTGAATATAAAATTTTAACAAATACTTTTTACAAAGCACCATAACGCAATTTAGTTACAACGTGGCTCAAAATCAAATATACTAATTAAATAGACTTAATTAAGCAACCATTGTTTTTACAATTCTTTATTAAAATAAAGTTCTATACCATAATCAGTACAGGGATGCCGAAATTGATTAATATTTAAAAGTTATACAACATAATTTAAACCAACCCAGAACAAAAAGGTTTTGTGGTTTATCCTACGCCAGAATATCGCCTAGTGAAGGCCTGTAACACAATATCACCGCACTTTAGAATATCACCGCACCAGTAGAAATAATGAAAACGAGGATGCGTTTTGAAGTAAAAGAAATTAGTAGAGTACCGAGTACGTCCGAATAATACAAGAACGTTAAAAAAAAGCTGTTTTTCAACAAACAATATCTAATATGTTGGTTTTTTAAGAAAATACATGGGTGATTCCAAACATGTAAAAGTGTATTTTTTAGTTTTATTAAGGTGATGTGATATTCTAACATTCTAAGCACAATCTAGTTTGTTATTTGAAAAAAAAATACATGGGTGATGTTATATTCTAAACATGTAACAGTGTATTTTTTAATTTTATTAAGGTGATGTGATATTCTAACATTCTAAGCACTATCTTGAAATTTAGTGATTAACAAAATACATGGTTGATGTAATATTCTAAACATGTTATAGTGTATTTTCTAGTTTTATAAAGTTATAAAATCATTTCTTTCTAATCAAATCATTTCTTTCTAATTGTTTTATTAATGCCATCCTCGAAAGCTAACACTCTTCTTCGTTTCCAGTACCTTCTGGAGTAAATAAAATGGTTATACTTGGTCCTGTGTTACTTTTTATCAACATTAATGATCTTCCTGACAATCTTACATCTAAAGTGGCTCTATTTGTTGATAAACAAACTTTATACCCCTGTCAAAAAAAAAAAACTTATCTCACTTTTGTAACAGCTTGGGGCTTGTAGTGCCTTTTGAACTTTAACAAAAGACTCAGTTGCTTACTTCAACCTAAGTCCAATTGTAGTAAAATTGCATTTCCTTTTATTTTCTAAAAATGGTTGCTGCTCAAAAGGAGCTATCATCTTTAGATCCATTAACCAAAATTCATTCTTGATTGAATCGTCATTCAAAAAATATATAAACTATTTGTTTACTTTTTTTTCTTCGGACTGTATTTATCACAGTCTAATTATTTAAAAAATTGATTATATATTCTGTATTTTATTGAAGTATATCTTTTATTAAGATTTCGTACGAATTAGCAGTGAACTTATTATACAGAAATTATCAAACAAGTTTGAAGACTTATTTTAAACAAAAAAGCTTAGAAAAAAACTTGTGATTGTTGTGTTGTTTCTTCTTCCTATAAATTAACCTTATTACTTAGCAACTAAAGTTTCTTTTAAATTTATAATGTACTTTAAAAGAAAAATTTAAAAGAAAAAATGTTGTATTTTATAATATTAAAAAAAAAGAACAGGCTAAAACTTTTCTATATTATTTAACTTGTTTTTTTTTTGTTTATTTTGCTTGCATCTGTTGTTATGAATTAAGAAGTATTAATCAAGGAAGAAGAGTATTTAATACTTTTTGTAACACTATAGATATACTTTTTAAAATATAAAGTGAAATTGAGCTTCATAAACATTAAGACTGTTCTCCTCTCATTTCGGTTTTATAAACTTATTGCTCACGATAACTAATTAGACGCTGATATAAAAGGAATTAATGAGAATAAAATCAGCATGCAAAAACTTTTTGTTTTATCTTTTTAATTATTATTGTAAATGCTTACTCGACAGTTTTATTAGGCTTTTTTAAAATCAATTTCGTAAATCGTCTTTTAGCTTGTAATCTTAATCTGCCTTATTAAAGGCGCCAAAAACATTAGGCACTTTTTTTTTTGAGTGACTCAAACTATTAACCTGAGCAACATTCAAAGCAACTGTGGAGCATAGTAACTTTTAATCTTGTTAAAAAGCAAAGAGGTTATTAGTTAAAATGAAGTATTGGTTCATTAAATATGAATTCCTGCAGCACTTAAAGTAATCCAATTTCTACAAGAATATTTTTATATATGCCATTGCTTTCATTCAGGGGCGTCCGGAAGGGAGTGTAGGGGTGTCATGTCCTCTTAATCCTGTCATATAAGCATTATAATTGGCACATTGAGCAAGTGTAGTTGGCAGATTGCAAATATTGAGTTTTTATTTTATTTCTTTTAGGTCTCTTTGTTGGCAAAAAAAATACATACGATACCTCTCCTCACCTTTTCCTTCGGAAAAACTCATCGGGACGGCACTGCTCTGAAATACTATATTTTCATAAAATTAAAACAAAACATTGGTTTATTAAATATGAATACCTGCAGCACTTTAAGCCAATATCAACAAGATTGTTTTTTATATATGCTATATTTTTATAGTAGCTATATTTTTCAACTAGGTTGCTGAAAAAGTTTTATAGTTTGCTGAAGAAATAAATTTAAATGTTTTAAATAGTTTGTTATTGCATATAATCGCTCTGAACTTTAATACACTTTTTTCAGTGATTTTCTTATTTATGTACTCTATCCTTGTAATGATAATCTGGAAGACCTTCGAAATAGGTTTCAACGGCTGCTTGAATTCTTTGTTATAATGAAAATCGTTTATAACACATAAAAATTTTTTATGTGAGAATAGCCTTAAGTTAGTTAACTTATGGCTATTCTCACACAAAATCAACGTCTACCTTATTTCCCGAAACAAAACTGGTATATATGATAGATGTTTCAACAATTTATACTTTAATTAACTGATTTTCGCGATGGTTTTTTGACCTGCTTAAGATGCGTTTTCTTTATGAAAAGTTATTTTTTTATTTTTCAAACCTGGTCATTTCTCACTATTGACTAAAACTGGTCCAAAAGGTTACAACAGGTTAATGATTGTAGACCTAAGTTTTAGCCATAGTTATGAAACGACGCAAAAAATTCTTTTTATTCTTTGAAATCGATAAATGTTGCTAAGAAATTTGCAACCGAATTTGTTTATGTTTCATTGTTAGCAAATGTCGCGTACATTGTGTGCACAACTTATTGAAACCCAAAACTTTATTCATTTTTGTTTAAACTACTTAAGGAGATGTGTAGAGCTTTTACTAGATCTCTCTCAATTTACTGACAATCTTCCAAAAATATACGTTATTTTTTTGATACGAATTCTGGTTGTAATGCACTTTTTGTACGTCCTTGACGTTAATCATCTTTAAAACTTGTACAACCACGTTAAGCATTTCATCTTTCCACTATTCTAATTGAGCGTGATAAATCCTTATATATTCCTTATATGAATCCTTTACCGATTTTTATTTTTTAATCTTAAACCGATATATTTTTCGCTTTTTAACAAGATTAAAAGTTACTATGTTCCACAGCTGCTTTGAATGTTGCTCAGGTTAATAGTTTGAGTTATTCAAAAAAAAGGTGCCTAATGTTTTTAGCGCCTTTAATTAGGCAGATTAAGATTACAAGCTAAAAGACGATTTACGAAAATGATTTTAAAAAAGCCTTATGAAACTGTCGAGTAAGCATATACAATAATAATAAAAAAGATAAAACAAAAAGTTTTTGCATGCTGATTTTATTCTCATTAATTCCTTTTATATCAGCGTCTAATTAGTTATTCTGAGCAATAAGTTTATAAAACCGAAATGAGAGGGGAACAGTCGTAATGTTTATGAAGCTCAATTTCACTTTATATTTCAAAAAGTATATCTATAAAGTTACAAAAAGTATTAAATACTCTTCTTCCTTGATTAATACTTCTTAATTCATAACAAGAGATGCAAGCAAAATAAATAAAAAAAAAAACAAGTTAGATAATATAGAAAAGTTTTAGCCTGTTCTTTTTTTTTAATATTATAAAATACAACATTTTTTCTTTCAAATTTTTCTTTTAAAATACATTATAAATTAAAAAGAAACTTTAGTTGCTAAATAATAAGGTTAATTTATAGGAAGAAGAAACAACACAACAATTACAAGTTTTCTTCTAAGCTTTTTTGTTTAAAATAAGTCTTCAAACTTGTTTGATAATTTCTGTATAATAAGTTCACTGATGATTCGTACTAAATCTAAATAAAAGATATACTTCAATAAAACTCAGAATATATAATCAATTTTTAAAATAATTAGACTGTGATAAATACAGTCCGAAGAAAAAAAAGTTAACAAATAGTTTATATAATTTTTAGAACATGCAGGAAAAGATACTGTAAAATGCGACTTTGCTGAATGACGATTCAATTAAGAATGAGTTTTGGTTAATGGAACTAAAGATGATAGCTCCTTTGAACAGCAACCATTTGTAGAAAATAGAAGGAAATGCAATTTTACCACAATTGGACTTGGGTTGAAGTAAGCAACTGAGTCTTTTGTTAAAGTTCAAAAGGCACTACAAGCCCCAAGCTGTTACAAAAGTGAGATAAGTTTTTTTATTTTGACAGGGGTATAAAGTTTGTTTATCAACAAATAGAGCCGCTTTAGATGTAAGATTGTCAGGAAGATCATAAATGAAGATAAAAAATAACACAGGACCAAGTATAACCATTTTAGGTACACCAGAAGGTACTGGAAAGGAAGAAGAGTGTTAGCTTTTGAGGATGGCATTAAAAAAACAATTAGAAAGAAATGATTTGATTAGAAAGAAATGATTTAATAACCTCTTAAAAAAAGAAATGATTTGATAACCAATTAGAAAGAAATGATTTGATAACCTCAAAAACTTTCTCAGATACGTCACATGAAGCAAGCTTATGGAGAAGACCAGCATGCCTTTACAAGTCGGCCTTAAAACAAGAAGTTCAAAAACCATTATGGTTGTCAGGGAGTAAAATATTAGACTTAAGTTGGAATGTTAGAAATTTGTTGATTAATTATCAAAGACTTTGCTTATAATAGAGAGAAGACTGACTGGATAGCAGTTGGAAGTAGGTGTCAAGATTTAGATTCAGTCAAGCACTTAATAAACAGTTTAGTAAAAATTAAAGAATAGAGAACACTTTTGTTTTTGAACAGAATGTCAAAGTGGAGAATAATTAGTTCTACTTTGACCAGAAATTACAGAAACATATATGATAATAAAAAAACATGTATATTACAGAAGCAATCATTCTAGAAATCAGTAGAGAACAAATATATTTGGTTTAGGAGGATGGAGAATATTTGGATAAGTATAAACATATTTGGTTTAGGAGGGTTGATAAGAGAATGATAAACATTAGTGCTGAAAAAATAAGTACTGGTTGTACTGCTTTGGTTTCTGCTAGATATAGTACCGGTATTCGCCTACAAACTTCATTAGTAGCTGCAATCTACAATTGATGATTGGGATACTAAGAAAAAAAATCAGGCAAAAAATTATAAATATTCTTAAAGGTAATATATTCTGTATTTACTTTATTAGAAAATATATACAGAATATCTCACGAGTGAAACAGATTGAAGAAGACTTTAACTAACTGTTTTTTGAAAAAGTGATAGCAGTCAGTGTTACTCACATGATATAGATGGCATTGATAAACAGCTGGAAATTGTTCAGTCAGAAAGTCTTCAAAAGTAGTGACCATTCAAGTCTGATAGCATGCAACAAAACATAATGCTAGTGGCCAGGGACAACAAGAAACCTAAAAAAGTACCAATAAATCTCTATTCTAATAAATCTCTTAGAGTAGCATCTTAGAATACTATCCTAAGAAATCTCCTCTCAAAATAAAATTAAGAAATATAACGCATATTATAGTATTATGTTTAGACACACATCCCCTATGTATATTGTTTATAAATGTCATAGTTAGTCAAATTTGCTGCTTAGAATATTACACTCCCTTAGTGTCACTAAGAATTATACCACTAACTATCAATATGTTTAGAATGTTATACCCCTATGTACTACCAGTATTATATATGTTATATATATAAAATACCACAATTCCAATGTAGATTGTTTAAAAATTTCATAGTTAGTCTTATTTGCTGCTTTAAACCTTAGATGTAAATAAGAAATCTATTGTAAAGTAACAGACTTACATTACTTAAAATATCACACCCCCCATATATGTTGTTTATTTATGTCATAAAAATTATTTGTGATTTCTGCTATGAACTATAAAATATCACATCCAGCAAATTAATTAAGAAATATATCACTAACTATCACTGTATGTTAACAATATCAAATCCACCATGTACTTTGTTTATAAATATCATACTAATTAGTTGCACTTTTAGTTTTAAAACTTAGAATATGACATTTCCTTATTATAATTAGGAAATATATTACACAATATAAGAAACAAATATTTTGAATATCACATCCCCCATGTATATTGTTCATAAATGTTATAATTACTTGTATTTAACGCTTAGAACCTTAGAATATCTCATTACCTTAAAGAAATTAAGAAATATAAGAATATATGGCATGCTACCGGTATTATATGTTTAGAATATTACATCACCCATGTATGTTGTTAAAAAAGGAACAAACTAGATTGTGGTTAGAATGTTAGAATATCACATCACCTTAACAAAATTAAAATATACACTATTTAAAATCTTGAATATTACATCACCCATGTATTTTGTTTAAAAACATCATACTAGATAGTGCTTAGAATGTATGAATATCGCATCCTCTTAATAAAACTGGAAAATACACTATTACATGGTTAGAATATTACATCACCCATGTATTTTGTTAGAAAATAACAAACTAGATTGTGCTTAGAATGTTAAAATATCACATCTCCTTATTAAAATTAAAATATACACTATTTGAAGTTTAGAATATTTCATCACCCATGAATTTTGTTTAAAAACAACATCATGGATAGTGCTTAGAATGTTAGAATATCGCATCACCTTAATAAAACTAGAAAATACACTATTAAATGTTTAGAATCTTATATCACCCATGTATTTTGTTAAAAAATTACAAACTAGATTGTGCTTATAATGTTTGAATATCACATCACCTTATTATATTAAAATATACACTATTTGAAGTTTAGAATATTACACTACCATTTTATTTTGATAAAAAACAACATACTAGATAGTGCTAAGAATGTATGAATATCGCATCCTCTTAATAAAACTGGAAAATACACTATTACAAGGTTAGAATATTACATCACCCATGTATTTTGTTAAAAAATAACAAACTAGATTGTGCTAAGAATGTTAAAATATCACATCACCTTAATAAAATTAAAATATACAATATTTGAAGTTTAGGATATTACATCACCCATGAATTTTGTTTAAAAACAACATCATGGATAGTGCTTAGAATGTTAGAATATCGCATCACCTTAATAAAACTAGAAAATACACTATTAAATGTTTAGAATCTTATATCATCCATGTATTTTGTTAAAAAATTACAAACTAAATTGTGCTTAGAATGTTAGAATATCACATCACCTTAATAAATTAAAATAAACACTATTTGAAGGTTAGAATATTACACTACAATTTTATTTTGTTAAAAAACAACATACTGGATAGTGCTTAGAATGTTAGAATACCGCATCACCTTTATAAAACTAGAAAATGCACTATTACATGTTTTGAATACTACATCACCCATGTACTTAGTTAAAAAATAACAAACCAGATTGGGCTTAGAATGTTAGAATATCACATTACCTTAATAAAATTAAAATATAACCTTTTTTGAAGTTTAGAATATTACATCACCCATGTTTTTTGTTAAAAAACAATATACTAGATAGTGCTTAGAATGTTAGAATATCACATCACCTTAAAAAACTAGAAAATACACTATTACATGTTTAGAATATTACACCACCCATGTCTTTTGTTAATAAACAACATACTAGATTGTGCTTGGAATGTTAGAATATCACATCACCTCAATAAAATTAAAATATACACTATTTGAAGTTTAGAATATTATATCACCTATGTATTTAGTTAAATAACAACATTCTGGATAGTGCTTAGAATGTTATAAATATCACATCGCCTTAACAAAACTGAAAAATACACTAATACATGTTGATAATACTACACCACCCATGTTTTTTGTTAATAAACAACTTACTATATAGTGCTTAGAATGTTTCAATATCGCATCACCTTAAAAAAACTAGAAAATACACTATTACATGTTTGGAGTATTACATCACCCTTGTATTTTGTTAATAAACAACATACTGGATAGTGCTTAGAATGTTTGAATACCGCATTACCTTAATAAAACTAGAAATTGCACTATTTGAAGTTTAGAATATTACACCACCCATGTATTTTGTTAAAAAATAACAAGCTAGATTGTGCTCAGAATGTTAGAATATCACATTACCTTAATAAAATTAAAATATACACTATTTGAAGTTTAGAGTATTACATCAACCATGTTTTATGTTAAAAAACAACATACTCGATAGTGCTTAGAATGTTAGAATATCACATCACCTTAAAAAACTAGAAATTACACTATTACATATTTAGAATATTACACCACCCATGTATTTTGTTATAAACTACATACTAGATAGTGCTTAGAATGTTAGAATATCACATCACCCTAATAAAATTAAAATAAACACTAATTGAAGTTTAGAATATAACATCACCCATGTATTTTGTTTAAAAACAACATACTGGAAAGTGCTTAGAATGTATGAATATCGCATCCTCTTAATATAACTGGAAAATACACTTTTACATGTTAAGAATATTACATCAACCATGTATTTTGTTAAAAAATAACAAACTAGATTGTGCTTTAAATGTTAGAATATCACCTTAATAAAATTAAAATATACATTATTTTAAGTTTAGAATATAACATGACCTATGTATTTTACACTATTTAATTTACAAAAAATTTTACTCATATTTATTTTACTAAAATTTTAAGTTTAAAATATAACATCACCTACGTATTTTACACTATGTATTTCAGAAAAAATACCTTATTACATGTTTAGAATATTACATCACCCATGTATTTTGTTAAAAAATAACAAACTAGATTGTGCTTTAAATGTTATCACCTTAATAAAATTAAGATATACATTATTTTAAGTTTAGAATATAACATCACCTATGTATTTTGTTAAAAATCATTATACTGGATAGTGCTTAGAATGTTAGAATATCACATCACCTTAATAAAACTAGAAAATACTCTATTACATGTTTAGAAAATTACATCACATGTATTTTGTTAAAAATCAATATAGTGGATAGTGCTTAAAATGTTAGAATATCGCATCACCTTAATAAAACTAGAAAATACACTATCATACGTTTAGAATATCACATCACCTATGTATTTTGTTAAAAAATAACAAACTAGATTGTGCTTGGAATGTTAGAATATAAGGCGCTACTCGACTTAACCTCCCCCCTGTTTTTATGATTGATTTTTATAGAGTATATTATACTGCTTCTAAATCATATAAAAACATAGGTCTGAAAACTTGAGGAAAGTATTCTAATTTGATGTTAAAGTATAAAAATCCACATTAAAAACGCTAATATCAGCCATCTCTGTCATACTCGGTTATAATAAAATTCTTTTTCAATAAAAACTTTGAAAAACCCTGGTTTCTATCGACGCTTCAATTTAAAACGCATTTTTTATTGATTTCATGCCCCAACCAAACCCTGACCAAAATCATGTACATATAATTGCGCCAATTCCTAATTGTCAGTAGTTATGTACATTTATTTACGCCAATTCCTATTTGTCAGTCGATGTCTGTATATTTAATCGCGCCAATTCCTTTTTGTCAGTCGATACATGTACATTTAGTTGCGCCAATTCCTATTTGTCAGTCGATGCATGTACATTTAGTTGCGCCAATTCCTATATGTCAGTCGATGTATGTACATCATAAAATATAAAAACAACAATAAAAACCGGGTCGTTAGTTAAAACAGTTTTAAAAACAGTGTTAAAAAAAAATATTAGCGTTTTTTAATGTTGATTTTTATACTTTAACATCAGTTTAGAGTACTTTCCTCAAGTTTTCAGACCTATGTTTTTATATGATTTAGAATCAGTATAATATACTCTATAAAAATCAATCATAAAAACAGGGGGGAGAGAAAGTCGAGTAGCGCCGAATATTACATCATCTTAATAAAACTAGAAAATTCACTATTACATGTTTAGAATATTACATCACCCATGTATTTTGTTAATAACCAAAATTCAAGATAGTGCTTAGAATGTTAGAATATCACATCGCCTTAATAAAATTAAAAAATATACTGTTACATGTTTAGAATATTGCATAGCCCATGTATTTTTTTTTTAAAATAACAAACTAGATTGTGCTTCGAATGTTAGAATATCACATCACCTTAATAAAACTAGAAAATACACTATTAAATGTTTAGAATATCAAATCACCCATGTATTTTGTTAAAAAACAAACATACTGGATATTGTTTGTTAAAAAACAACATTTTTTCAACGTACTTGTATTATTGGGACGTACTCGGTACTCTACTAAGTTCTATTACTTCAAAACGCATCCTCGCTTTCATTATTTCTACTGGTGTGGTGATATTTTATTACCACAATACCTAGGTCTGCAGAGACTTGTTTGAGCTCCTAAAGGAGTGTCATAACAGACTCTAAAGACCGAGATAAAGCTGAGTTCGGGAAGAACGAAGATATGTTAGTGAAGTAGGCAGAAATAGTCGTGTATGAAAGATAGCATAGAGAAAACGGACAATAAATTGAACACGAGGTTAAAAGATGCAATTGTCAAACCGACACAGATTGGAGAGTTCACTTTGTATAACGTTTTCCTCAACTTTTGATGCTGACCATCACATAGCAACCTTATTTTTCCTAAGGTTAATTAACATTTAAGCAGTAAAAATAAACGTTAACTCTATAAAATGTTTGTCGGGTTTCGTGCGAATAATTTAGTTTTTAAATTATTATTTACACTTAAATAGGCCGAACGCCGGTGGAGTAAAACTACAATATATTGTGGATTCGTGTAAATTTCTGCGCAAAATTGTCTTTCACAATCAACTCGACTCAAACGGAATAAATCTTCACTCGCCGTGTATAATTGTAAATGTTTATATTAGATGTTCAAAAAAGTGTATTTGAACATAAGGAAGGTGCTTAAAATGAACTTAGCTTTGTTACTGATATTGCAAAAGTGGCTTTTGTTGAAAAAATGTTGAAAAGTATGTATATGCTATGTGGATTCAAAGTGTTAATCGCCAAGTAACTATTTTATTATTATTGAAAACTTTAAAGTTATTTTCCAGTAAATATATTGGTAATATATAGAGTTTTCGCCTTAGTTTTAAAACTTTTAAAGTATTATTATTCTATGTTGCTCCTTCAAAGACGCGCAGTTGCATCTGCTGAAGAAATATTATAACATTAAGATATCTTGCTTCTGACGATGCTTAGAAAAAAAAATGCAATAAGTGTTAGATTAAGTCATAAAAATGTTGCAAGAAATGTCTAAGATACATTTAGAATTATTTTGTACGTTTTGTGCTCCAAAGGATGTTTATAAGTACTGCCTTCGAAAATCAATTGATCAAATTCTTCAAAGTTCTACGAACCATGGAATTTACTTTGTGTAAGTGCAATAAATAATAAGAATGTATTTTTTGAACCAAATTACAGTATCTTTCAAAATACAACTGCTTGAATTCTTCAAAATTCTATAAACGAGGTAATTTTCTTTGTCTAGATCCAATAAATGGTTAACATGTACATTTTGAATCAACTTATAGTGGTGCAACGTATTTAAATTACCATAAAGCATACAGCATTGTACTTTTTGCAACATGCAATGTATATTATGAATTTAGATTAAGTAATATAAGTGACTCATGGCGTCAAATAATATGTTGTCAAACATGGTGTAACATGGTGTCAAAAATATAGTTTAGATACATCTACTTTCCATAATTGTTTATTATTTTTTTTCTGATGAATTGCATATAAAAGAAAATTCAAGATTTGGTACGGTGGAATTAGTTCAAAACACCTCCAATCCCGGAAAAAAAATCATATAAAGTTAGGATTTTGCACAAGGTTACTTAGCGTATCAGCAATGACCAAATAAAAAGCCCCATGTTTTTGAGAACAGGAATTGCCATATTAGATCTGTTTTTCTATTAATATTAGAGCAAAATAGCTAAAGTTTTTCTATTGCTAAAGTTATGAATTTAATATACCATTCGAAAGTTAATTTAATGTTGAGTAAAAAGTTTGTATATGCAGAGCTTAAAAAACTTAAGGTTCTTGAGTTATGGCTGTTTATATAAATATACACTTTTTATTTAAAATCGTAAGCATGATACACTTTTAGAATTATACATTAAGGCCGAGTAAAATACTGAGAAAAAATTTGTTGAACTGTACATGTTATTAAAATTTATTTAAACGATAAATTTGAATGAATAGTTTTTTTCCTGAAGAGAATTTTTTGAATAAATTGTTTTTAATAAAAAAACAAGTGTAATTTTATTCCAATATATAAAATGATATAATTTCTATTAAACTATAATCATATTTTTTTTTTTTTTTTGCATTCACTCCCAGCAAGGCTGCAAGCAACCACTATTAAGTTGGGAGTTACTAGGAAAAAAAAAGAACAGAGTTATAGAGCAAGGAAATAGTTGACAGAAGACTTGGAAAGTTGAAGGTTGTATGAGTCAGGAAAACATGAAGATGAGAGAGAGTTCCAAAGGATTGAAGTGCGGGGAAAAAAACTAGATGAATAAAAGTTTTTAGAGCATTCAGTAACAGATACAGTAAACAAATGAGACTTAGCTGAATGACGAGTAAAACGAGAATGAATTTTAGTTGATGGAACTAGAGCTGATAACTCCTTTGAGCAGTGACCATGACAGTATCTGTAGAAAAGAGAAAGAGATGCAACTTTACGACGATGGGAAAGAGGCTCAAGCTTAGCAGATAGTCCAGGTCCAACAACATTTACAATGCGTTTTTGGACCTTGGCAAGAAGAGAAAGTGAATCGTTAGAAGAACCAGCCCAAATTTAACAACAGTATTCCATACAGGGACGAATAAGAGATTTGTAAAGGCAGAGAATGGAATCAGAAGTAAGGATATGGCGAGCACAATAAAGAGAAGCAACCTTAGCAGAAGCTAATTTAGGAATCGATTGTATATATGGTTTCTATGAAAGGTCAGTAGTAAGCAATAATCCAAGAAGACGTAAAGAGGAGGACTCAGTAAGAGTATTGCCATTCATTAATATAGGAATGTTGACCATATTACGGTAGTTGTTTGCAGTAAGCAACTGGGTTTTTTTAGAGTTGAAATTCACAAGCCACTGTGAACCCCAATCTATTACTGAAGTGAGATCGGATTCAAGATCAGCAGCTTGTTCTAGGCGATCGAAAAGAGAAGACTTTTTGTCGTGACAGGAATATAAAGTTGAGTCATCAGCAAAAAGAGCTACTTTAGATGAAAGGTTGTCAGGAAGATCGTTTATGTAGATAAGAAACATTTATCATATATATTATATAATATATATATATATATTATAATCATATATATTAGATTTATAATTTAAATATTTTAAAGATTCAGATTCGAAACACATTTGGAAATACTAGAATATACTTTTTAGAATTAAATTTGTTTACAAAACTAAAACTAAAACAGAAAGCAAATGAAACTAAATGTAAACTGATTAAGAAAAATACTTTTCAAACATTCAAGTCCTAGCAAAGTTATTAACTTTTTATTGACTAATAACAAAATCTTTTACTTTAGTGAAAGATCAAAATCTTTTTTACTTTAGTTTTAAAAAAGATTGCAGATTATATTGCTTATTTACAACTGCTTAATCAGGAAGAAACTTTTGCTTGTTGCTCTTTCGTTTATAAACTTTTCCTGTGTCTTCTCGCTTAATGGCCCAGTAGTAGCCTGCCATAATGTTTATGTCCGAACGTTCTTGGTAACGATCTTCGATTATCTTAAGATCTTGATGGATTGTGTGTATTGTGTTTGTAACATACCGCACACCACCTTTGAGCATTATTCTTTTATTATTTTCAATAATCATTCATTAAGTATATCTTTGCATTATTGATTCATCAAATGTATAAAATTCTATTTAATTCTATTCATGAGTAAATATTTACTTTTTAATAATTATTTTTGCACTGAAAAAACTTCTTTGTTTGTCATAATTAAAATGAAATTAAACACGTTTAAAAAACAGTTATTGAAACAAAAGCTCTGTAATTATCTAGTAATAACTTTTGTGACAAGTAGACGTAGAATAACTGATGAACAAGAAGAAATATATATAGAGAGGCACAAAACCGTAATATTACAGCATGGACATTTAGAAACCACTTTTGGTAATATTATGGCTTGGACTATTAAGGGGTAATAAGGTCTATATTGGGCAGACTTAACAGCTCTACACAAATTAATATATATATAAACCAAATTTATACTCACTACAAAGAACTAAATGAAGCACATTTGTTTTAAAAACTTGTTTTCCTTTTTGCCCAGTCAAATTGAAGCTATGAGCAACACGGCTGTCTAGCAACATGGGCATTGACCAGCATGGGCATTGATTTTCTTCACCAATATAAGCAATATGTTTGCCCTAAAAAAAAAGTTTGATGCAAGTTATGGTGCCCAGATAATTAAATAATTGAATAGTCATTCACAACTGCACTGTTTACAACTATTAAATAAACTGTATTTAAAACATTTTGTAAATAATTATTATTACAACTACTTTCTTTATTGCGGAATTTTCCAGCTTCTGTGTTACAATATCTATTTCTTCCATTGACTTAGCTGGTAATGGAATACCTTCTGGAAGATCTGCAGAAATACGATCATTTAAATTAGGTTTGCAACGAATTTATTAAATTTGTGTGATGTATGGATTGTTTGAGTCTTTTTCATATCTTCCTGATTGCTAATAACAGTTGGTAATAAATTAGCAATCATCTGTAAATTTATAGACTCGCCTAAATAGAAGAATCTGATATTATCTGATCATATGAATACGCTAATTTAATATTATTAATAGTCGAGTTACGTCATTTTCTAGGCTTTTCTATTTTAAAGTAGTATACATATATATATATATATAATATATATATATATATATATATATATATATATATATATATATATATATATATATATAAATATATATATATATATATATATATAAATATATATATATATATATATATATATATATATATATATATATATATATATATATATATATATATATATATATATATATATATATATGTACATAAAAATATTTTCATATGTATACTTAATTTATACATAAATTTGAGTTATTATGTATAACTATAATATAGCCAAATATAGAGTCAATTATTTGAGTTAAATTATAGTATATAATTTGCCAAATAGCTGTTAAGAATTAGTGATTATTTGTTTGAACAGATGATAATTTGTTTTGAACAGAAGCTGAATCTATCAATTACTTTTCGATCGGGAATATTTTGATGTTGAACTGTTACATCTACTAAAATAATTTTGAGCTTAATACTAAAAAAACCAGTGACATAACTTTAAACAAGTTAACAGTTAATAAAAACATATACTATTAAGTACCAAATATATTATAACACTGGCGTATGTATTAGTAATGTACCAAAAATAATAGATTTTATATCCTATTACTTTAATTGTTATTTTATTAATGTCCATTATTACCAAAATACAAGTATTATTACAATTTTTTGCGATTATGTGAAAACCAGTAATTAAATACTGTTTGTAACTTGTAACACTTGTTTTTACTTAATAAAATTAATAATATTGAGTTTTTCTCTATAATAAATATCCAGCATATCTGGCAAAAGTATATGGTTCATTGAATATAGTTATTAATTAGATATTGTATCAATACTTCTCTCTTTCAAAGTTAGTGTTGCAGCTGGTAAAACATTAGATTTACAATTGCTCAACTCAATATCACTGTAAACGAAATATAGTAATAGCAGATGGGGTTGACATATAGATAATTTCATATTGCTTAATGATAAATAAATAACAATTGTGTTATAATTATTGTTTTATAAAGTGATAACAAATAGAATGTTACTTACAGATTCAGCAAATTTTCTCTTATTGAATCAGTCTCTTTGTGATTGAAAGATGAAGTAGGTTTGTCTACTTGAGTAACACAAAAAACATCAGGTATTCTTTTATTGTGCCAAGTTTTCTTTTTACTTTACAAAATATTTGGATATATAACATTGTCATTATTATGCTTTATACATAAAGCATAATAATAGATACAGTATACTGTATCAAATACAGTAACAATTGATAAAAAATTAGTGAAAAATTTTTTATAAAATAATAAAGCAAATCTAAACAGTTTTATAAATACAAAACAAAGATATTTCATAACTTATTAAATTATTAATTTCTAAAATTAAAGTTACCTACTTCTACCTGTCAAATTTCAATACATGTATCCAGGTTAAAGGTGCCCTCTGGTCATTTGACCTTTGAACATGCTTCAGTAAGATTTTCTATAAATGAATTGAAAAACAATACATTAAACATAGATTTTGTTTTAATCTTTCAACACCAAGGCACTTTTTTTTTAAATTAATAAAATATGATTATAAAAGCATAACATTAATTTTACCTGCAATTCCTAGTATTCTAGCAGTATGTAAATGCCAATTCACATCTGAATCCATTAGATTATTTTTAGCCTTTTCAATACTAGTCAGATTTAAATTTTCCCGTTTAGCCAAAAGACTTTAACTGATACTTTTTTTTTAATACTGGATGGCAGTGAATTGATTTCAACTCCACTTATCGAAGTTAGAGGCACATAATTTATTGTATTATTTTCAAAGAATAAACTATTGCGTAGATAAATGTACTGTATCACAAAAATAGATTTAAAAAAATATACACCATCATGACTAGCCTCTTATAATTTTTGATCTAATTTGAGCACTTTTTACTAGACACAATAAGTATTTATTCAACATACATACTGGCCTTACCGGTAAGCACGAGCTATTGCTCATGCAATCAATCTTTGAGCTTTGATTTATCAAATAATACATTTTATGAGTATATTATAATACAATATACATATATCATAAAATGTATTGTGTAATGTATTATAATATATATCAAAGCTCAAAGAATGTCGTGAGAACTATAGCTAACACTTCCGTCAAGGCCTGTACATGTGCGTATATTATGTTTCTATAAAGCTATTTAGAATAAATCATAATCAAAAAGTGTCAGTTAACATAATAATCATAAAACTGATTATTTGCAAAACCAATAATTAAAAAGTAATAACTTTATATATAACTGTTCTGAAGTTATTTTTTAAAGAATTTTTAGTCATCAAAATATAACAAAATAGTAAAGTAATTTTTTGTAACATGTTATTTGATATACTATAAAAAGTGTATTTGTGGAATAACTACATAGCCATTTTTAAATGGTAGTTTAAAATACTTAATATTTAGTTAGTTATCATTTAATATGTTTTTGACTTCGATAATTTTATTATTAACACTAAAGCAATTGTCAGCAGCAGCAAGAGAGAGCAGAAACAATAGTCAAAATATCGCTTGTATTGAATGTAATGACTTAATGGTAATGGTAAAAGACCTAGCAAATGTTTTTGTAGGAATTTAAATAGTATACTGCTGCACAATTTTGATTGTTGTAAATGACCTTCCAAAATTAGATCAAACATTATAAAAGGCTAGTCATGGTCTAGTATATTTTTTTGAATCAATTTTTTAAATTCTTCTTTTGTATATGTATATATATATATATATATATATATATATATATATATATATATATATATATATATATATATATATATATATATATATATATATATATATATATATATATATATATATATATATATATATATATATATATTGTATATATATATATATATATATATATATATATATATATATATATATATATATATATATATATATATATATATAAACATATATATATATACATATATATATACATATATATATATATATATATATATATATATATATATATATATATATATATATATATATATATATATACATACATATATATATATATATATATATATATATATATATATATATATATATATACATATATATATATAATAAATATATATATATATACATAAATATATATATATATATATATATATATATACATATATATATAAATATAAAATATATATAGCCATATATATATATATATATATATATATATATATATATATATATATATATAAAATATATACATATATATATATATATATATATATATATATATACATATATATATATACATATATGCTACATATATACAATATATATAATATATATAATATATATATATATATATACATATATATATATATATATATATATATATATATATATGCTACATATATACAATATATATAATATATATAATATATATATATATATATATATATACATAAATATATATATATATATATATATATATATATATATATATAAATATATATATATATATATATATATGCTACATATATACAATATATATAATATATATAATGTATATATATATACATATATATTTAATATATACAATATATATAATATATATATATAATATATATATATATACATATATATTTATATATATATATATATATATATATATATATATATATATATATATATATTATATATATATATATGTATATATATATATATATATATATATATATATATATATATATATATATATATAGAGATATATATATATATATATATATATATATATATATATATATATATATATATATATATATATATATATATATATATATATATATATATATATATATATATATATATATACAAATGTATGTTTATGTGTGTTATAGTCTTTAAGAACAAGTAAATCTACTTTCTTGATCTTTTACGGGAATTTTAAGCTTTGGGGCCTATCAGTTATTAGTCATCTTTGTCAGAAAGTATTATTAGAAAATATTAACACTTAGTTTTTTACACATTGTTTTTTAACTATTAAATAACTTAATAAATAATAAATGGTACTAACATTATTACATTTTACTACTGTGATTTTACCATTTTTAAAGTGTTTAACTAACATTTGGTTAACTAACTTTCGAAACTAAATTTTATTAACTAAATTTTTTAAATTTAAAAACTTTTATAAAAGTTTTATAAATTAAATTATTTTTATAATAAAACTAACATATTTTATAATAAAACAAACATTTTTTATATTAAAATAATATTTTATAATAAAACTAACATTTGGTTTAACTTTGATTACAAACAGTGTATTTTGTAATCTGTATAAGTCCTATACAAACATCCAACTATAAATAAGAAATGGATAACTTCATGAAAAAATATTTATATAATTAATTAAAATACGATAAAATAAATCGCACGTAGCAAACCAATTAGCCAGTTTTATTTTGAAATAAACCTTTTTCAATTCTGCCTCGGTATCGATAAATATAACACCATATTTATTGCTTTCCTATATGGGTCCCAGACCGAGCCCATAAAAAAAGCCCTCATGTATCCCATACCAGAAACCCGAATGACTCCCATACGGTACCCATATGTGTTGGTTGACTGGGTATTTTATTTGTCATTAATTTAAATAAAAAGTTAACATAGCTAAATATGAAATATATTGTTTGGAAACTGCAAATATTTTTGTTCGAGAGTACTCATGGTTTTACATGCCAGCCTCAGTACACAAACTACTCATTCATAGTAGTCTGACAATAACTAGATTTATGCTACCAATTGAAATGTACTCTGAAGTAACAATCGAAGCTCAAAATAAAGACATCTAATTTCTCCTCCATAAAACGTTCTTAGTTGATCCCAAATGAAAGGCTTGAGGACGTCTATTCCAGACGTCCTAAAAACGTCTTTTTAGGCAGTTTCTGACAGGTCTCATGTGACTTAATGACGTTTTACTTTGTCAAAGTGAATTGTTTTGTTGTAACTATGATATCTCAGTGAAGATGCCAGAGGTTATATTGGGATGCCGGTTTTTATAGATCGCGCCAAATAAGAGGGGGGGGGGGAGTCATTTTTAATGTATAAATATGATATAAAAGTTTTTTTATTATATTTATACATTATAAAATAATGTTTAAACATATTATAAAAATGCAATATAAAAGGTAAACTTTATAAGTTCTTTTAACTCTACTTTTGCGCTATCACCGGCGCCGCCATTGCTGTTTTTTAAATTTCACTCATGTTAATGTTTATCCGAAGCTATGAAGTTGCTATATTTATTTTATTTTTATTAGTTATTTATATACGAACTTCGCCGTTGGCCGCTATATAAGTTACTTTAAGAAAACTATTTTATTTAAGAATAGTTAAGTTGTTAAAGTTAAGTACTTTCGTTGTATATACAATACGTAAATACATTACGTAGCATTATCAATAATATTTTTTTTTTATAAAAGAGATATTGCAGTTAAATGTAATTAATAAAAAAACGTAATTAATTTATTAGTTTTTTTTAATGTAATTAATTTATAATTTTTTTTTAAACACTGTTTTGGATTTATATTTTTTTTGTAAAAGATGCGTCGTTGAAAATTCATTCACTCAAAAGCTAATTTAAAAACACTATAGCGTATTCTTTTAAGCGTATTACTACGCTATATTGTTTAAAAAAAGTCTAGTGAAAAAATTATTAGTCAATAATAATCAACAATCGTTTTATTAAGTAAATAAAATACTTTATTAAACAGAAAGCAAATTTTAAATAACTGCTACAATTCAATTCGACGAACACCAGAATCTCTGTATTTGTCCACCAAATTCTCCCAGGTGAAATCATCAAATTGATCTGGACTAAGAAAAGCTATTCGCATAAGCTTGTCTAAACTACATGGTTGCAATTTATTCCGTTGCTTCGTTGCCAATAGACCAAGTTCAAAAAAACCTTTTTCAATGTTAGAAGTACTTGGCCTGAATAAAAAAGAAAATTTAAACAAAGTAAACAATTCTGGATATCGAAATCGTTCTTTTATTAGAGCAAAGGTCAAATCGGGTTTTCTTCTTTATATTTTACAACATTGCAGGATTTTAGCTTTTTACTATGAATTTGTTTGCGAATTTCTTCGTTTCTCTTTTCTTCTACTTTTTTAACTTCAGTATCGAAATCGTTAAAAAAACATTTAATACCAACTTCCGTTACTTGAGATTTATCAATTAACGGCTCCGCAGTATTTTTTTTACTCTTAAAAGATGAAGACTGTGACTCTCCGTAAAAACCGACCAGCACATAATCACACTCGATTCTTTTCTTAAGATCTTATTGTAATGACACATTAAAGACGTCAAACGCCAGAACACGGAACATCCTAGGAAAACGCCGAATCTAGTTCACTACAAATTTCATCTAAGAATGGGACTTTAATTTTACGTTTACAATTTTTGATCATTATATTAATGTAATTTGCAGCATCTGTTTCCAGCAAATTGTTTGCTCTCAGCCTACGTGCCAATTCCATATGCTCTTTTGAATTATTAAGGAAAAAGTTTAAGTGCTCTTTAAATAAAGGGCCGTCGCTTAATTTTAGCTTGTGAATGGACTGTTTGAGAATTTTAAATTTACTTCAAATGTCTGCATAAATTAATTTTTTTTTTTTTTGAAGAAATAAGGAAAACCTGTTTATGTACGATATAAAATCGGCTAGCAAAAGTAAAAACAATGCAGTGTCAGGATTTAAAAGTTCGTCTCTCAATCCCTCAGCTTCTTTGTTAAGAATGGCGTCTAATGCATCAATGAAACACAAATATCGCGATACTAATCTTTTAGGTGCTTCACCATGTTACAACCATCTTGTTATAGCGGCCTTAAGAAGCTTGCTTTTTTTTCTGTCCTAAGGCCTCATGAGCTTCTCCAAAAACAGCATTTTTTATGGAGGAATACTTAAGCATTTTCCACGATGACAGCAGGATACTATCGACATCTTGAAGGTATTTGAACTTGGGCAGAAGATAAACAGAAACTAAGGCTAATTTATGATTCCGGCGGTTAACATACTTGGTATGTTAAACTCTGTGTCGAAACCCCCACTGCAGCCTTGTGTGTTTTACGCTCATGGTGCTCATTCCATCCATTCCGTTGAACCTCGTTTGTTTAATATCAATCCTTTTAGTAGCTAAAACACCGCATATTAGTTCAAACAAAGCCTTAGAATTTTTGCTACCAATAATCTCCACCAAACCTATGAATTCTTCTACAACATTGTGACTGTCAGAGTTTACATAGCGAACAAATAGTGAAAGTTCGGCACGGTCAGAAATGTCAGTTGTTTCATCTGCCATTAAACTAAAATCTGAAGTAGCAAATAAACGATCTTTAAATCCATCTTCCAAGTATTTGCTAAAACACTTTATAAATATATCTGCTGTTTATGAGTTTATGTGGCATGGCTGCTTGAATCAGAAAGATGCTTCTCAATATCCGCGTCGGGCAAATCTGTTAATAATTCCAATGTATCCTTAAAATTCTCTGCCACAGCCCAT
This sequence comes from Hydra vulgaris, assembly GCF_022113875.1. Taxonomy (NCBI): domain Eukaryota; kingdom Metazoa; phylum Cnidaria; class Hydrozoa; order Anthoathecata; family Hydridae; genus Hydra; species Hydra vulgaris. The sequence goes on along the minus strand of NC_061170.1, from coordinate 42,074,907 downwards.
TTCTTTTTTGCAAAATATTATGTCGTTTTCATTAACTTCTTTATTACCCTTCTATTTCTTTTTTTTGCATCGATAGTTTGACATCTCTCATTATGAACCATCTGCTTGTATATCGTTCCTTTTACTAGCATTTTTTTCATTTCTTTTTGCTTGGCAGTTAAGTTAACGTGTTTTTTCGACTCTCTATGTCTCTCAAACGTTCTTGTTGGATGTTCATATAGCTTCACAGCTTCTTTTACCCAATACTTACATCCTGCACTATATTCCAAACAAGTTTTGCACAACCAACCTTGCTTTGCCGTTGAATACATAGCAAGTCCAAATTTGGTTTCCCATTTTGCAGGAAATGATGTTCAGCGAGATAAGTTGTTTGAAAACTTTTAGGAACTGAACATCATCTATCATTGAGAATATATATATATAATAATATGAGAATATATATATAACACAATAAATAACTTGACAAAATTAATAGCATCAAAGTAGTCAACCAAAACAAGTAGGCATTTTTAATTAACAGAGTTAATACATAATATTTTAAGCGCTATGTTAATAATATCAATTTTAGTATAATATCAGTTTTTCTACTTATTTCTAAGTTAATCATGACGTCTAAAGTAGCTCTTAGGGACGTCAATAAGACGTCTTAATATGGAAGTCCTGATATCGTCTTTATATTAACGTCACTAGGACGTCCTAACAAAGACGTATTTACCAGACGTCCTAATTTGGTCTAAGACGTCGCGACCTAGTTAAGACGTCCGTAAAACGTCTGATTGACTTCTGTGCCCTTTAGGATGACTTCAAATATTATGTAACGGACATCAAGAGACTTTATTTGCCAAATTAAGGTTTATTGTTTTTTAAACACGCAAATAAAAAATAGCTGAGCCTAATCAAACCTTTTTTAATATTCAAACTACCCCTAGCATCATAAGAAATATTTTTTAATGAATTGTCTTTATATTTGAACAAATGCTTCTTTAAACATTAAATGTTCAAAATATCTTGAAGCACTGTGCAAAGGTATTGTTGTCCCTGAAAAGCTACCACCGATTGAACGGGCTGCTGTATATATATATATATATATATATATATATATATATATATATATATATATATATATATATATATATATATATATATATATATATATATATATTTCTTATTAGTAATAATAAAATAAAAAAAGTAATAGTTAAAGTAAAAAAATATCAAGGTGAAATATAGTCATAAACTATTACTTTGGGATCAACCGATGTTACAATCAATCAATCTGCAACAGTTTGCTGATTATATTCATGGAAAAGAGGCACCACTAGATAACTGTTTTGGTTTTATCGATAGAACTGTTCGTAGAATTACTAGGCCTAAAACAAATCAAAGAATTGTCTATAATGGTCATAAGAGAGTTCACGTACCATAGTTTCAAAGTATAGTAGTTCCAAATGGTACTTAGCTGGTCCGCTTGAGGGTAACAAACATGATAGCACTATATCATGCGAATCTGGTTTACATGGTATGACAGGGGTCCTTTATGTTTATATGGTAATCCAGCCTATCCACTTGGAGTACACCTCTTAGCACCATACAGAAGTTTGAATATTACCCCAGACCAACATGCATTCAACAAAGCTATGAGTGCACATCATGTTAGTGTTGAGTGGGCATTTGGTTTAATAAGAAATTATTTTAAGTTTATAGATTTTAAACAGTCTCAAAAACTTGGCTCAAGTCCCATTGGAAAATGTATACTGTATGTTCATTAATACAAAATGCACACACTTGTCTTAATGGGAACATTGTTTCAGATTATTTGGTTTGAAAGCTCCCTCACTTCAAGAGTATTTTCAATAATTCAATATCGATATGAAATCATAATGATAAACTTATTAAAAAGTATGCCTGTTGTAAATCTTATAGATTATTGAAAATATTGCTAAACTTTCACGATTCTTTAAAATATAAAAAGATAGTCACAAAGAATTATTTATTCCCAAAAAAATGCTAACATAACAATTAAGTTCAAAAAAAAAATTTAGTTTATTAAAAATAAAAATTTTTACAAGTTTTTTTTACAAATTACTTTTTACAAATTTCTTTTTTCTAATAACATTTTGAATATTTCTGTTTGTTGAGCAATCATATGATTAAACATATTTTGAATATTATTTTTTTGTTGCTGAGCAAGTGCTCTTGCTTCAGCTCTTTCTTCTCGCTCAGTGCGTCTATTTTCTTTATCTGCTTCCATTTTTTCACGCAAAAATATTAATGAATCATTTGATAATCTGCGAGAAGTTTTTGGAGACTTGTCTTCATTATGAAGGGCTTTTTGTTTCCTTGTTTCCCTATAAAGCTCCATAGCAGTATTTCTTATATCTATAGCTTTCACACGATCCTCATCTACTTTTTTTTTTTCTTGAAATTTTTCATCTTTCTGAGCATCTGTGTCATCACTGACTTCAATTAGTTCTTCAACAAAAGTATCATATTTAGTTATTTCTTCTCCACCTTCACCAGAAAGTTTTTTTTCCTTGTTTGCCTGACCACGATGCTTTTTCATAATATTAGATAATCGATCTTGTACTCCTCTGCTTGTAACATAGAAACCGTTTTTGTTTAATGAATCAGAAACCTGCTGCCGCAGCTGCCCACGCTCTTTACTTCCAGGCTTTCGAATTAAAACACCTAAAGCTGCCACTTCCCTCATCATCATTATATCTATTTCGATATTCCATTGCATACATGTTCTAAATAAAATCAATTAATAGATATGCTAATTTGAGTTAAGTCCTAATTGTATGTTGTTGACAGAATAATGTAAACATTGATAACATATTTTCCAGAAAAAAAATTCACAGTCAACATGTTATAAATAAAACTACTTGAGTAAATTTGTCAACAACTTGATATATACAAATTGTATTTGTGCCAAATACAATTTATATAAATTATATATTTATAATTGATATATAATTCTATAATTTATATAAATAATGCAATAATATAATTATATTTTTCCCTAGCTTTTTTCCCGTTCCCGTCTTGCTTTCTAAATCAGCTTAATAAAATAGTAAACGCGTCTTGATAATGATCCTTTAAAACAAATATTTAGGGAGCATTAGGGATCATAGTTTAAGTAAAATTTAAAATCATAGTTTATTTGGATTTCTATGTACTATTCAAAGTTTATTTCTTTTTACTAAAAAAAAGTATTTTGCCTAATAATAAACATAACAAAAATTGTATTCTCTGATAATATTAATTAAACTTCAATTACAAAAAATCGTAATCAAACTCTTTTAAGTGACTTAAAAAATTGACGTCGATGCTATTATAATGAAATATTCAATATAATAGCATCGACTAAAAATGCTGTGATGCAGATTATCAAATAATCCATTGGTTTTATAAATATTTCAAGAACTACCTATTTGATTTTGATAATTGCTTTGATAATAATCTTTTAATTTTTCACACACAACTTTTCGCCCTATCCATATAACGGTAGTCTTAAAAACAGATTGTAAAAAAGAAAATGGATGTGAAGAATGATATTTTAAAAGTGAGCCAATAAAATTTTAAAGTTCCTAATAATTCTCTAGCCAAAATTTATTATCTAGCTTAACATAACACACACACACACATACACACACGCACGCACGCACACTCACACACGCACACACACATAAAATATATATATATATATATATATATATATATATATATATATATATATATATATATATATGTATATATATATATATTAATATATATATATATATATTTATATATATATATATATATATATATATATATATATATATATATATATATATATATATATATATATATATATTTATATATATATATATATGTATGTATATATTTATTTTATTTTACCCGCAGTATCATGATATATATTTATAATATATATATATATAATATTTATATATTATATATATTATAATATTTATAATATTATTTACTACTCATAGTTTCATGTGTTACCATAATCTGCAGGCAAGTAGTAAAAAACTAATTTTACTACGATATTTTTAGAGAAATTTACGGTTTATATTTGTGATTTTGATCGTTTTGTAGCGAGCTTTGTAATTTTTTAATAAAAATTTATTCTCGTGGCGGTTTTTTGATATAATTTTGGAACGTTAATTTAGAAGTTCATCAGGTTTAGGATAGGAAATAATTGCGAATTTTATATATAAACATAGTGGGCACCTTTTGGACAAACCATGTGAATATAGGGGATTCGTTAAAATTGTTTTTCAAATCCCATACGTAGTTTGAAAGGGCGGTCGATTTTTGTATCTAATATTACTAAATGATGATTTGTGGTTGTTGTATCTGATTTTCGATTCGCCCTCCTTTAATCCAATATAAACTTTGTTGGGCTGATTTTCTGCTCCGATGATGCATTTATATATAAAGTTTGAATATTTACACTTTATTTCATGGGGCATTCCGTTTTATTGTGACAATTGCATTTTTAGTCATTATTTTTAATTTTCGAGAAAAATAATTTATTTATTATGGTTTTTAATAATTTTTTCAATATTTACAGTGTTTCTGTTAAAGGCATTTTGTAACGTGTGGGTTTTTGGAAAATTTTTGTCGAGTAATTTCGAAAATATTTTGGCGACGTTAGTGAAGACGTTTTTGTTAAATAGGGGGTTGAACCATATTATATTTCGTTTACGATTTCTTTGGGGTGGGTTTAGATTATTATTATTTTTTAGGGAGTTGTTTTTATACCTGTTATTTATTAGTGCTTGTTCATACTCGTTTTTGGATTGGTCAAATATAACTTCGTTACAGGCATTTCAGGAAAGTCTTTTGCATATTGAAGTAGGTAATTGTTTTAAGGATTTGTGGTGGGTGGTTTGAAGATGTATGAACGTATTGAATAATGTCGTTAGATTTTTTGAATGGTTTATCGGTTTTTTGGGATAAATTAAAAGTGACATCAAAGATGTCAACTGATTTACGATTTATTTTAATGTCTATTTGGAATCCTATATCTTTAAACTTTCGGATTATGTTTTTCAAGTACGCTCAGTTTCTTGGCCGTTAGAACTACGTATTACTAACAGACCGTCATCACGATATAACCCTATGTCGGTTTTTTAATAATATCGGATAACTCATTAAGTATGTAGATTCCTACGAGTACGCAAATTTCGGCGCATTATAGCTGCCCATTGCTACGTCAAAACTCTCATGGTTCAGTTTTTTTATCCACGTGCTATTGTTTTAGTAGAGAAGGGATTTTAGGCTGTTAGTAGAGGAAAGATTTTTGCTTTTAACGAAACCCCTACACTCACATGGTCTATTCAAAAAACTGTATCCCCCTAGTCAAATATGTCCAAAAGCTGCCCACTATGTCACTATGAAAAATTCGCATTTATTTCCTATCCTAAACCTAATGAACTTCTAATTAACGATCCGAAATTATATCAAAAAACCACCACGAGAATAAATTTTTATTGAAAAATTACAAAGCTCGCTACAAACTTATTTAACAACTAACATAAACATTAATCTATAAGCTAACTATTAAATTATTCACATATGCAGCTCTTGTAACATGTTTTGTAATGTTATTATATTATTTTTATCCACTTTTTAAATTTTTTTTTCAGTTGTTTCTTTTTTTTGTAAATATTTTTCGTTTTATTTATCAATTGTTAATAATAATAATACACATTATTATTAAATCCTATGAATTTTTTTAAACAAATAATAAAACATACAATAATTTCAAAAATATTAACTAACTAAAAACAAATTGATAATAAAATTTATCTTAACTGCAAAATAACTTTCGTCCCATAAAGATCTAAAACACAAACAAACAAACAAACAAATACAAACAAACAAAAACAAACAAACAAATACAAACCGTAATTTTCTCTAAACATATCATAGTAAAATTAATTTTTTACAACCTGCCTAAAGATTGTAGTAACACATGAAACTCTGTATAGCAAATAATATTATAAATATTAGAATTTAGCTAATTCCTGATACAAAGGGTAACAGTGATATATACTATGTAGCTCTAGTTTATTTTTTGAGCACTCTTTAAAATATACATTATTATACATGATAATATAAAGATACTATCCTTAATATTCACATAGATACACTTACGTGTATGTATATATATATATATATATATATATATATATATATATATATATATATATATATATATATATATATATATATATATATATATATATATATATATATATATATATATATATATATATATATATATATATAGTTTGTTTGTTATGTTGAGCTTGGTAAGTATTTTCATTAATTTATTTATTACTGCTCTGTTTAATAAAATTGAGCACTCTTTTTGTAAATACTATTGTTAGTAAAATACTTTTGCAAAAAACATAAAAATCTAATACGATGTCTTTTTTAGTCACTAATTTTAACTTATTATTTACTAACTCTAGCAATAATTTATATTGAAATATAAACCTCAAAAATGTACCTTAATATACATTAACATATTATTAATATACATTACCAGTCACTAAATTATTAACAACCATATGTTTATATGGTTATTATTACTAATTAAATAAATATTGGTTTTTGATTTAAATTGTTTTTCAATTGATAATTATTATTAAAATGTTTATATAAACTTATTAACTGTAATTATCAATTAAATAGAACTTTAATCAATAACCGCTCAAACATCATTTAATCTCTTACATACACACACACACACACACACACACACACACACACACAAACACACACACACACACACACACACAGCTGACATATCAGCTTATATCGATATAAAATTCACCTTAAAAAAAAAAAAAAAAACCCTACTGTCAAAGTTTATTGCGAAAAAATGTCAACGTTTTCATAATCAACGTCCGGTGTCGTACAAATTTATTTCCCCCATAAATTTATTTACGTGGCGCAAGTTTCGGTTACTAAAGAAATAATATTACGCGGCTTACGCATAAAATTGTTTACCTGCATAAATTTATTTCCGATGTGGGAATAAATTCACAGAACATTCTACAACAACTGAATATACAATAGTAATCAAATATTTACAGTGGGTGGCCATTGAAATAGGGCCATCACGTTTTTGTTATATTGTCAGCATTAATTCACCTTTCAAACGTAAAATTCACAATTTTTCATAATTATTTACGACATTATTACAAATTATTGTGTAGGCAACACTATTTTGTTGCTAGCAACACTGTATTTTGCATGTTTTGACAAGTAAAACCGTGAAATTGTATTCAGTTACCATTTGTAGATTGCCGAAGCTTGTTGTGTGTGTGTGTGTTAAGGATCTTTCTTCAAACGTTATTTTTAAGCGACTATTTTTCAAAATTTTAATTTTTTAAGTGTTTTATTTACTGAAAGACTTCTTCGAGAGTAGTTTTTCCAAAAATATACATTGTTTCAACTTTTTTAATTTTCTTTTACATACTTTTGTAGTGTGTTTATTTGTCTTTTAGATATTTTAAAGTTTCTGACAATGGGTAAAAAAAAGATGTGAATGTTTGTAAAAAAAAGTAAAATAATGTCACTTTTGAGGAACACCAACTATTCTCAACGAGAAATTTCAAGAAGAATTGGCGTTTCTAGGCAGACCGTGCAAAGAATAGCATCAAAAATAAAAAATGGCGAAAACCCTATATCCACACTCCGTAAAAACTGTAAAGGAAAACGCCTTTCAACATCATGGTCTTAGAGAATTATCAGGATTATTTGCTTGGAAAATAGAAAGAAACCCAGAAAATAATCACAACATTGATTAAATATGCTGTAATTAATATTATTGATCGCACAGTCAGGAGACGCTTAGATGAGTTATGCTTTAAGTGTTACCGTCCTGCAAAAAAAACAAAATTAACGCATGCCATGAAGGATAAATAACTGTAATGGGCTATAAAACACCGCAATATGACAACAGATGATTGGAAAAAGGTATTTATTTCTTAAACATGTCATGCTCTGCTTTATTTCTCGATTTTCTTTAGATTAATGAAAGACTAACATTTTTTGAAACATTTGTTTTCAGGTGTGCTTTTTTAATGAATCCACGTTTCAGATCTTAAACGACAAAGCCTCATTTGTGCGACGAAGGGTGGGTGAAAAATTTAATCCAGACTGCATTATCGAGACAGTAAAACATTCATTGTCAATTATGATGTGGTCCGTTATATGTGGTAAGGGTACGGGAAGGCTTTACATAGTGCAAGGGACAATATGGCAGGGACAATACAAATAGGTTTTAGAGCAAAAGCTCATTCCTCAAGTCTCAGAATGGTTTCCAGATGGAAAATTTATATTTAGCAAGATTCTGCCCCATGCCATACGGCAAAATCCATTAAAAAATTTCTTGGAGAGAGAAAAATTCCACTGCTGGACTGGCCAGGAAATTCCCCGGATCTTAATCCTATAGAAAACCTGTGGGAGCTATTAAAACGGGAGGTTTCTTCAGAACAACTGGTGACAAATAAAACCCACGATATTGAAAAGCTAAATGAAGATTGGCATCGAAATCCTCACATAAAAGAATCGGCACAGAAATGCATTGACATCATGCCACGGAGATAAATAAAATTTCACAAAAACAGTTTCTAAGTGATTTGTGATTAAAAAAATGCCTTTATATTTGTTACTTGAATTTTTTTTTAATAGGCTTTATTATTTATGAAATTCTTTTTAATATATATAAAAGACAAGAAAAAAAACAAAAAAAAAAAACAGTTAAAAGTATTTTATTTTGAAAATAACAAAATTATGTGAAAAAATATCTACGAATATCTTGATCATAAGTTTAGACTCGTTATTTTTTACTTTAAACTGTAAGTCAAGTTAATATGGTATGTGACCGCCTTTGTTATATATTCAAAGTCTACATATTTTTTTATTAGATTCAAAAAGATTTCGGCAATATTCAAAGGATAAACCATCATATAACTCTTTTAAAGTTTTGCATGATTTGATTCATCGCTAAATACTATTTTTTTAAATATTATTATCACTCATCTAAAATATTTTTTTGAAAAATTGAACCCGTTTGAGCCGAACTGATCGTTTAAGCATTGGTTTTTAAGCAGCAGTATACAAGCATAGTTTACAATCAATTAATCTTCTATTTATTGTCTGTCTTGAGATGTCATTTTTAAAAGTTAGATTTATTTCCTGAGAAATTTGTTTAGCACTATACTTTTTCTGGCAATTCTGTATATACTATTTCTCTAAACTAGAATTCTCTGAACTTGCATCTTTTGTTTAATAAAAGCTACTGTAAAAAGTATTATAAATTATTATTTATATAATAAACAAACACACACACATGTGTGTTTGTTTATAATATAAATTATATATATATATATATATATATATATATATATATATATATATATATATATATATATATATATATATATATTTATATATATTAAATGGATTCTAGTAAAGTAACTAATAATAAAATATGAAATTTGCCTTGGCTATTCTGTTCGTAAATTAGACATAAAATGTCTAACTTACTTAACGAAGTGCACCAACTAGAAAGTAAGCCATAGGACTTTGCACCTCAGTTGTAATGCTGCCTAAGGTTAGATCTCCAATTCTAAATTGTTTCCAATGTTTATTAGGCGTAAAAATATTGTTAAACTGTAAAAGAATTGTTATTGACAAAAAAAACCTTTATTTCTGGATTATTTCCTTTATATTTTTGTTACTAATTGCATAACTGCAATTATTATTGCAATAACAATATAATAATATAGTGATATATTCAAAAATATCATGATATTATTATTTTGTATTATTTAAAAAAATATTTTCTTATTTTATACTACTATATATAATAAATAAAAAACGATTTGAACAGTCTCTCCATCTATAGGATCCTCAAGAAGCTATTTTATTACATTTTTGTTTTTTATGAAAATCAAGCACTAATTTTGTAGCATACACTAATAAAAATTTACACTCATATTTAAATTTTTTATTTAGTAGCTAAAATTTTATTCTCCATCAGTAGGTTTATCAGGAAGCCATGATCCTGATGAACTTACTGATGGAGAAACATGTTGAAGAAATCTAAAAATTAGGTAAGGGTTTTTAGTAATTTAAATACAGACACACACGCACACACACAGATATATATATATATATATATATATATATATATATATATATATATATATATATATATATATATATATATATATATATATATATATATATATATATATATATATATAAATTAAAAAAAACTGGAACTTTTAATGTCATTTTTTTTTTCAGCAGTATTATCAGGAAGCTACTTGATGATCCAGCTGAAAGAAATCCAGCTGAAACTGACCGTAAAATATTTGATATAAATGTGAATTAGTAATTCAGAAAAAATAAATAAAAACAAATAAAAAAAATCTTTCTCATCAGCTCGTTTATAGCATGAAAAACTAACATTATGAACATTAGAGGACTAGTTAAAATACAATTTTTGAGGTGTATTGCACGTAGTTAATTTAAACAGCTAAAATACACAAAATAAAAGATAAGAAAAGCGTAAACAATACAAGAAGTATTTTGAAATTGGTTCATGTAAAAAATAAAGGACATGATAAAATAACATAACAAATTTTTCAAAAATGTAACTAAATTAAACTTCAATACAAATTGTTTCAAGTTTAAAGCATAAACTGTGGAAAAAAAAAATTTTAATATAAGTCAAAAATCTAGTTAATAAAATAGTAGATTCTAATTAAATATACTAGAATGTCTAAGTAAAAAAAAGAGAAAATAATAGCATAATCTTTTGAGGAAACCATAAATAACTCATTCAACTAACAAAAAAAGGAAAACTGGAACTAAAATAAAAATAACTAAAATAAATCAAAGCTATACTAAAAGTAAACTATTAAATAAAATACAACAGACATTTTCATGCATTAACTTTATCTGAATATGTGTTTGTGACTGCTTCACATCTATTAAACTGAATAATTTTTCAAATCCAATATTAGAGGATCATTAACAAACATTAAAAATCGTAGAACTTTCACATTTATTAACTCTACTTTCTGAATATGATCTTGGAAATGATGTAAAATGCTTAGCTTTGAAGCAATTGTGTAAATGCTGGCGCATTGCAGATTGATTGTACGAAATGGATGCAACATTTTGTCCGATACAAATATCTACTGCAAATGCAATTGCAAACAAACCACAGTCAATTCCTCCAACTTGTTGCTGACATGATTGGTATTGACACATAATTGTATTTTTAGAACATGATATAATTGAAGCAATTTGTTTTTGTACATGCAAAGTTGGCATTTCTGTCTTCATTGAGTCATAAATTTTAACGACTCTATCGCTGCAACCAAGTGTGCTAATCAACAACCAGTGAAGGGATCCGTCATGCAAAGTTTGTAGCATCTCCTGTGACTGTATACGGAATATGAGATTTGTTTCTAATAAGGTGTCTTGCATACCTTGAATATCAGGAAATTGATTTTTTAATATTACTTGAGCAGCATTAATTTCAATATCTCCTAACATGTTTTGATACAATATACTCTCAAATGCAGATATTGGTACACTAAACGTAATGCTTTTTTGGGATGAATAAGTATCAATAGAGTCAATGTTTTTAATATAAAATTGGTTTTGTGATGACGTTATTTGACCAGGTTCAGATTTTTTGACTGTATTTGTTGCACGGTAACTACTGTATGACAAATCTAAATGAGTTGCTTCTAAATGTTGAATATTAGTTTCTATGTCTTGACATGGATAATAAGGTTTAAGCTGAGAAACGTTAACTTTTGTTTTTAAAATTTCACCATTAAGGTTTTTTAAAGTGCATTGACTTTTTATGTTTAAATCAGCTAAAGTATATAGTCCCATCCACTCCTTAGATATAGGCTCACCTTTGCGACCTCGTTTTCTTGCATTTAACTTCATCACTTGATCATTTATTTTAAATGTAAATGTCTTTATACCCTTTTTTGCAACTTTTTTCATATGTTGCTTACACTGCTTTTCTTGAGCAATTTTTATATTTCCCCTAACTTTTTTTCTCAACAGCCTCACAATCATCAACTAACTTTTCTACTGTAGATATTTTTTCAAGAAAACCACTATTTAAAGAATCATCAGTCTCATTTAGAACACTTATCATCTCAATACCTGGAGGATGTCTTAAATACATTAGATAAAACGGAGTCATCTTTGTTTATTTCTGGCATGATATGTTCAGTTCATAATTGCAGATGTGAAACTAATACAAGTCATAATAAAAAATTATTGTAATAATAAATTATAGTGTATATATAAGGAAAAGGAAATAAGAATATAGACTACTAAACCTATCCCAGTCATTCATCTCATTATTAGTATACTTGCTTAAAGCACGTTTAAAAGTTTGATTTGTACGTTCATCTTGACCATTACTTTGAGGATGGTATGCTGATGTCACAGAATGTTTAATACCCATTAATTGAAAAGTTTTATTGTTAAGCTATACATAAAAACTAATAAAAAAAACTAATAAAATAAATTTTCAATAACACAAAGTAAACAAAAATTTTAGAAACTTTTTAAGTCTTTACCTCATTCACAAATTCTCTTCCTTGACCTGTAATTACTTTTTTTGGTAAACTATAAGTATGAAAAATGTTAACTAAAGCAGTAGCTATAGCAGCAGCAGATTTTTCAGGCAATACTCTAGTAACAATCCATTTTGTAAACAAATCTGTTATTGTTAAAACATTTATTGGCATTCACTGTTTCCGGTAATGAACCAATTAGATCTACTCCTAAAACTGCCCATCTTCTGTAACCTGAAGTGGGTGTAGTTGTGGCGCAATTGTTTTTATTTTTTCAAATGATTGACATTGTTTACATGTCTTGATCTATAATAGACTATATATTATTTAATTAGAATAATACAATTTATTGTATATATTATTATTGCATGTATAATATTGCATTTAAATTTTATATTAATAATGATAGTTACATGTATATTATCTTCATATTATTAAGAAAATAAACATATAGCCTTCGTAAAAAGCAAATAGTACTTATCCCATGCTTCAACATCAGATATAATTGACATCCAATAGTACAAGTTTTTAATTTTATTTTGAGTTCTTACTATTCCCTGGTGTGCCTCTCCAGCATTATTATGACATTCTTTAAGAACCCTTTTGACTATACAAAACAAGTCGTAGAGATTCATCTCGAATATAGTACAAACGTCCATCTAAAAATTTAACCAAATTTTAAAACTTCGTTCAAACATATGTTAAAAGCCTACACTTAAAACAAAATATTTAAAACTAAGTGGAAACTATTAGATACTGTGATATTGCAATATTGTTATTATATTTAGATTATGTATTTTGTGTTCCATTATATTTTAGATAATATAATAAAAACCTACTACTAAATTACTTGTATTAGTCTTGATCGAGTCTACTACAGATACCATATAATTAAAATTCACTTGCCTATTCCTTTAAAATTTCTTGCAGCTATTCTGAGCCAACGTTTTTCACTGTTCAAAACAGTATTTGCATACTTTCCTTCTAATACGTATTGTCTTATCTCTTCGAGACGTAGCTCTTGAGATTTTGCATTGATCTTAGGCATTGCTTAAGAAAAAATATAAAAATAATATATCATACTTAACATGAAAGTTATTAATTTATTTATTAAAACCTAATGTTAATTTAAACTCACCTCTAATCAGGATAGGAAGAAAATTTACGGATGTTGTTGTTTAGTTTGTATGGCGTTGTTAAGTTATTTCCGGTGGCCTCTTTAACCAATCGGCGTGCGACTCGGATGGGGGAAATAAATTTGTACGACACCGGTTTAGAACTTTGAAACGCGAATTGGGACTTACCCTTAGCTTACACATGCGCATTAGTAATTTTTTGTGTTTGGGTGTTGCGGTTGCAGTTGTCGTTTCATTTCGTAAAGTCGCTAGTATTAATTATAAGCGATTACGGATCTTATTATATTTTTTTCATAAGAAAAAATTTAAAAGTATTTATATTTTGTTAAAAAAAAATAACTAACGCTAATTTTTTTTATGAGCATATAATATAGACATTAGTATAATGCAATATAAACCTTCGTTTTACAACAATTTAAATTCTTCAGAAATAAAAAGAATAAACTTCAAAATGTTGAAAAATATGGATTAAATATTTATTACGCTGAAAAGTATGGAATAATTTGTTGAACTGATTTAATATCAACAATTTTATTACTTGAAATATTAATACAACATACTTTTTTTATTTTAATCTCAATATGGTTTTTGAAATGGTCCGTATACCTTAATGCTTGAAATAGTGCTTCTTCAGCTGATTTGTTAAACTCAACTTCAATTATCACTCCTGCTTGTTTTTTGGAATAAATTAGCAAAATATCATATCTAAACTATTTTTGTACAAAACTTCAAATCCAAAGGAACATTCTTTTATACTTATGGAAGCATTATTGATTAGTGAGTAAAATAAAAAAAAAACAACTATAAATCTATAAATTTTATTTTACTAAGTAAAAATAAGTAAAATACTCTTATCTGGATGCATTCCTATTGTTTTAATGGGTTCTTTGATAATAATAAACGTTGGAAGTGTACTTAAAATCTCCGAAGACGCTTTTAAGGAATTTGTCTCTTGTTTATCAAATGGGCATAAAAGTTCATCCGCCACTAATTTAAATGAATTTGGATTAACATTATATTGTTTTTATAATGAAAAGTTAAATACTTTTCGAGTTCATCTTTTATCTCACAGTTTGGTAATTTAATTGCAAAAGTTTCAGATTTTGCTAAAAATTTCTCATCTAAAGTCGTTACATATCTAGCAATGAATAAGAATGAAAGAAACAAATTTACTACAGATGTGTCAATTTTATAACTACTAATCGTATCAGCAAACTTCTTTAAAAATTTTGATATTAATTTTTTTCAAGAAGTGATTCAATAGTTGATTTTATCAAACCGATTTTGAAAATATTTTTAATAAAACTATTGTTTATACTTTCAACCCAATGGCTAGCAAATACTTTAGTTTGTAAAAATTTTTTAATTAGCCATGGGCTATACACTCTTAAGGTTTTATCTGGTGAAATGATATAATATTGTACCATGTAACAGCTTTAACTCTTTCTTCCATTGAAATTTCAAATTAAAAATATTATCAACATTTATTGAGTAAAACCATGAAATTTTGCAAAAGGATTATTCAAAAAGTTAAACTCGACCAAATAAATATTAAAAGCTGTAAGTTTAGCTACTCTGATTACACCTGTAATTAATCTTTTTTCTAAAATTTTTTTTTAAAAGTACAACTCATTTTACTTTCAAATAATGTTATTATGCACTTAGTATCATCTTTAGAAATTGTATTATTATTTAAGATGTGATTTATAGGAGCATCGTAGTTATTTATCAAAATAAATTTTTAACAAATTTATCAAAAGCAACTCAGATAAAAAGTTTAAACTTTCTTCAATTTCAATATCTGATATCTTTTCATTAGAATGGAGTCTTTAAAATTTATTTAAATTATTTTTAGCTTGTTTTTTTTTTTTTTTTGGCGTAACTTGTTTTACTCTTATTAGAAATGTAATAAAGGTAGTTCATTAAATAACTATGTCGGTTAAAAACTTTCATTATCAAAGATTGTAATCTTTCTGGAATATCTTGGTAATTTTTGCCATGGCTTTTCAATAATTGTGACATTTCTCAGCCTTGAAAATGTTTATAGTTATAAGTTTTGCTTTTATTTTTATACTTGTATCCATCCTCGTCTATTTTAATTTGTCTTGCTTTTTAATAGAGATTAAGTAGGGATTTTTTTTTAAAAAAAAAAATGTGTAAACCACTTTTAATTAACTCTGCGTAGAAAAAAATCTCTGCGAAAAGTGTTAAAATGACAATTTAAATGAATTCAAAACACGCTTAAACAACACGTTGACGTAGCTTAGTGCAGTGTATCATTTCCGCACTATGTTAGAAACTGCAATGAACCGATCGTCTAGGGTTCGAATTTTTATGATTGTACCACACTGAGATACGTACTCTCGGTGATTGCCCTAGCGTGTATAATCTAGCGTGTAAGTACGATTAGGTGAGCAGGTGTTGCGTTAAAAAAGTTAGCCGTTAAAAAAGTTTACAAAATGTGAATTCTGCGCGTGCGCAAAATAATTAAAACTTTTTTAACGCGTATAGGCGTTAAAAAAGTTTACCCGTTAAAAAATGTTTAAAAATGGCAGCGCAAACCTTGCAAATATGCAAAATATTTTAGCGATGAGTAAGATGTACAAAATATGAACAAATATTTATAATTAAATTTTGATATTTTTATTGTTTTGCTATATAATTTAAATTTTTATTTTGTTTCTAATTATTAAAGCCGATCGCTATAGCACTTTGCTAAAACTGCTAGCTACTCCTAAAAATGATTAAATAAACTCCTTTTTAATCATTCTAGTGAAGCTGCACCCAGCAGTGAACACCTAAGAGATGAATAATAAGTTAAAAAGAGTTTAGCAGAGTGAGATAAAAGTACAAAAGACAGGTATCCAGTGGAAAAACAAAGAGTCTTAAAGTAGAAAAATACTAAAAACTGATATAAGTAAAATGTAGTAACAAACAAATAAGAATAAAAAACAATAGCCAAGGAAAGTCATTTCAGGACTATTTTCAGAGTATCCAGAGTAATGCTATTAAATTGTTGTTAGTGTCTAGGGTAAATGTGATGTATAGACAGAATTGGTAATGGAGTAGAATTATTCGCTTTATAAGTAGTCAACGAGTGTTTAATATTATTAGGGTGATAAACATATATTATAGAAGTGTCGAGAACGTCTCGAGTACAGTATGGATTTGTGCCTTATGGTACAGTATGAACACATGAAGACCTCCAGCCTTCATTTGAGACTGGTATCCCAAAAGAAGTTCCACTCTGGGTCTACACCAGGGTATCTTTTTAAGATATCCCATTGTGTTATCCCAAAAGGACTATTCTCAGAGTATCCAGTCAGGACGATTGCCTCAGACTCCTAAATTGACACTGAAACCAGAGGACACTTAGCGGGGTTCAGTACAACTTGCAAACAATAGTAAGTAATTTTTTGACATGAGTGTCTTTAAGTGCAGTGGTTTGTCACAGTATAAGTTGGGTCAATGAGAGTTGTGAACTGTTTCGAGTTCTTATAACTAAGTGTGTAATGTAAATTGTCAATGTGGTATACTTGTGTGTGACCAGTGTAGTAGCATGTCTCGATAGTTAGAGCTATCAATATAAAAATAGTTGAACGTCTTTTAAATTGGTCTAACATATGGAAGACGTGAGTACTAGGAGTCCAATGAACGTGTATCAGTAAAAAAAAAGTAACATAAATAAATAAACAAACTAATACAATTGGAAAGTGAAATGGAGTTAAGGATTTCATAACTTTCCTTATAGAGTTACTTTTCAAAACATTTTTTACCGCAATCAAAATGGGGATGAGAGCCAACTTCGACAAGAAGCCATGAAAGTCAAATACGTAGAAAAAAAGTAAATAAAGACTATTCAAAGTATTTTTTAACAAAGTATTTTTTCAACATTGATTAAAATTATTTTTTTCTATTATTAAAAGTATAATTTAAACATTAAAAACATTAAACTTAAATAATCTTTTGAGTTTTAATTTCTTAAAAAACAAGAAATATAAGACGTCTAGAGATAAACGTATTTAACAAACAATTAAATTTCAAATGATTTTACCAACTTACTAAATTAGAGTAACTTCCAAGACACTCTGTTAAAAATAATTAAAAGACATAAAATAAATTATTATAAATAAATATCATTACTAGCACAACAATGGCTAAAATATTGAATAAAACATAATACAGTAGCACAAAGTTGCTTATCTGGACATAAAAAAAAGTTTTGTTACCATTAAACCAAATTATTCTTACCTTGTATTTTGTAGAGTTCTAGATTTTCCCTGTTGGCTTATGATTAATATAGCAAATTTCAAATCATAAAAATTTACTAAATTAAAACCATGTTTCAACAGTACGCCAGCTGAAATAAAAAAATGGTAGGTAAAAATAAGAATATTTCTTTCAATACAAAAGAAATATAATATCCTTTAAACTTAAAACTATTATAAAAAATAATTATAAAAAAACTTTATGTTCAAGATGTGAGAAAATGAGCAAAAATATTTTTTTTTTATTGTTGCAAGATATAAATCAAAAAACTTTTTTTTTTTATAAACTTGTAAAATAATTAAAAAAGATTAAAGAATTTCAGAAATATATATATTATCAACAAAAATCAGTTTCCTTCTTTCATTTGGATGCATCAAAAAGAAAATAGATCTCTTTCTATCACAAAAGCATCTATAAAATAAATTTTTTTTTTTTTTTAATTTTTTGACAGTATCATACATATGCAAATATTCATTTAAAAAATCATAAATGTAATAATATATCCTACCCTAAAATTATCCCAAAGCACAATGACAGGTATCATCACAAAGAAATGATAAAGCGCATCTTTTAAGCCCATTTAATATGGTTATATAAGGAAACATTTCATGTTCACCTTTTTCAATACACATTAGAAAATGTTTTCTCATACTTTTTTTTTCCCAGACAATTAAACTTGCATCAATTCCATTACATAGAGCTGTAGCATTTGCAACAGCATAAAGACCACAATCATTGCCATTATCTTGGATCTGGCAGTTCATAACATCAAAACTTATAGAGCTAACATTTTCACAAATCAATAATGATTGAGCAACACGATGCACAAGTAATGGAACATCTTTTTTTGAACTGGTAAAAAGAGAATCATAATATTGAACTGATGATTTTAAACATGTATCAGATGACACATTACTTATCAGTATCCAATGTGAATTTCTGACATTGAGTATTTGAATAAATTTTCCTGAAGGGATGTAACCCCCTGAATTATTTTTATTAAAAATACATGAACTTTGAAATCCGGCAATATGAGGAAACTGAGATGATAGGAAGCTTTGGGCTATATCTATTAATGTATCATTTAACCAACCACATGGATTTTTTAAAATATCGAGGCCTAATTTAACTGACTGTGTTGATAAGTTTAAAAAAAATTTATTGTTAACAGAAATTGCAGGGTATACATTTTTCGATAAAGAGTTTTCCACTTAAGTCAATTTATTTTTTCTACCTTTAACATAGCATTTTGAGTCAACTATATGTCTCTTGTTTGATTTTATAGGTTCTATTATATTTTTGTTATTTCTTGGCATTTTAATTTTCCTTGGTAGACAATAATTGTGTTCATTTAATATTATTGCTGATGATAAAGTCTGATTTTTTTCTATATATGGCTTCATGTTTATTAAAGCAACAGCATTCCTCCAAACTTTTCCATTACGAGTTACAACAGCACCATTTTGTTTAAAGCTTGTGATTGTAGCAGGTCCAAGCCAATCGTGCTCCATTCGGCTCCCTTTACGACCAATTTTTTGGCAGTTTTTTAATAAAACTTTATCACCTATTTTAAATGAAAATGATTTACAACCCTTCATCTGTTTAGCGGCATAATACTTTTTCATTTTTGTTTGAGCATATAAAATATTTGAATTTACCACAATGCTGTCTTTATTACATGAATCAATTCTTTCTTGAATTTGACTTTCAGTTGAATGAATATCATTATTACCATCAATAAGGTTTGAATTGGTTGGATTCATTGCTAAAGCTGAAAATAATTGTGGTTCTCTGCCAAACATTAGAAAAAATGGCGAAAACTTAGTTGAATTTTGAACACATGTGCGAAGACCAAATAACACTGGTTCTAACAACTCGTCCCAGTTATCATGGGCCTCATTGCATAATTTTGAAAGGGCTCTCTTAACAGTCTGGTTTGTTCTTTCATCTTGCCCATTTGTTTGTGGGTGATAAGCAGACGTTATAAGGTGTTTGACATTAAATAAAGAAAATAAAAGCTCATTTACACTGTTTACGAACTCCCTGCCTTGATTGGAAAGAATTTTTTTTGGAGGACCAAACCGATAAAATAAAGTGGTGAGACACTTAGATACACACAAAGCAGATTTCTCAGGAATAGGGAAAGCTTCAACGTATTTACTCCAGAGGTCTGTCACTGTTAAAATATATTTTTGCTCTTTTGATGTAATAGGTAGTGGGCCAATTAGATCAATACCTAAAAAATCCCATAGACCATTTACCCTAATAGGTTTTAATTCAGGCGCAACAGTTTTAATTTTTTCCATTCGTTGGCATTTGTCGCATTCTTTGATCCATTTGGTAATATCGCTAACCATACCTTGAAAACAAAGAAATTTAATATATAACAGTATCATAAGCAAATGAATTAGCATTTTTTATTTCAAATTTATTTAACAAACTTTAGTTTTAAAAATCTATATTTAAGTAAAAAAAATAACCTAGCCAGTAAACAGAACTTTTTAGTTTAGCTCTAGTATTGTTGAGACCAACATGTGCCCCATGATCAGAATCATGGACATCTCTGAAAGCCAACTTTTTTTCATGATCTGTTAAAAGAACTAGGAGCTTCTTAGATGATTTTATGTAGTACAATTTACCATCTAAGAAAAATTATATATATATATATATATATATATATATATATATATATATATATATATATATATATATATATATATATATATATATATATATATACATATATATATATATATATATAGATATATATATATATATATATATATATATATATATATATATATATATATATATATATATATATATATATATATATATATATTATATAAATTTGAATAAAATTAACAACAATTTTAAAATGTTTGTTATAAATGTTTTGAACTAGATAGTCCATTGTAGTAGTTTGACACATGTATAGCAAACATTTTAAAAGTGTTGTTAATTTTATTCAAATATTTATTTTAATTATGCTTAACAGATCATTTGGCAATATATATATATATATATATATATATATATATATATATATATATATATATATATATATATATATATATATATATATATATATATATATATATATATATATATATATATATATATATATAATTATATATATATATTAAATATTACCATTTAAATTTTAATATGTCATTTATAAATAAACACATACCACAAAGTTTAAAGTTTTTTGCATATTTTAAGAAAGCTATACGCCGTGAGTTAAAAAACTTAATTATTCCATCAGAAAGATACTGTTTTACATCATCAACTGAGTAAACGTAAACAGCCATTTTTAGTATAACATGAGTTTATATTTAAAATTTTACATACCCTAATGGAACGATGAAACTTTTTTAACGCTGAATTTCACTCCCTAACGGAAACTTTTTATCAAAACTGCGCAAGCGTAACGCATGCGTATAACAGTTTGTAAACTTTTTTAACGACTAACTTTTTTAACGCAACACAGGCTTAAGTAAGGAACAATAGTCTGAGTAAGTAAGTAAGGTTAAGTAAGTAAGTAAGATGCATGAGAGATACAACCGGTTGTAAAAAATACAGTATAAAAAATATCAAGTAGGCCTACTAAGAATATTAAAATAAGTTAGGTAAGGCAGGATAAGTAAGGTCAGTGTCGGGTGACACAAAATATATTTTTAAAAAATATGTTTAAGTTTTTTTATAAGTTAAAAAAAAACAGAAGGGTGCGTAGACATAATAAACATGCAAAAAGATATATTTTTATACAGAAAAAATCAAAACCGCACGCAAGTTTACATAACATTATGGGTAGAGATAATAATTTAAAAGGAGGAAATGTAGCTAATTGGATTTATAAAAAAATTGGTAGAATTCCTTAAAATTATATATTTTTTAAAAGGTAAAAATCACCGTGGTGGAAACGTTTTTAAAAGATTAGGAGATGGTTGAGATAAGATAGCAAATTGGTATTTAAACTCAAAAAAAAAAAATCAGTTTAAAAAAAATGTTACCAAACAAAACACATACTCTTAAACCTAAGCAATCGAAAAAATAATTGTTATTTAAAGTATGAATATGCTCATAAACGATATCACAAAAAAATACATTGCAGTAATTGTTTTATTAACACAAACGTTAATATTATCCAAGATGATTTAGAATTTCATAAACTAATACTTAAAGATATGGGAGAATATTCTCTAAATAATATAGGAGCAGATGTTACAAGTCATGGCGAATATATATTGACATTAAAATATTTTAACGAATATCTATGTCAGATGTTAAGTGGAAACAAAAAAGAAGGACTTGCAAACATTTATACTTTTTTAGGAGGTTTTGTTATCGATTATAAAGTACGTTCTGGTTAACTCATTCAAACAATAATGCAGAGTTCGATTTTATATAGGATTATTATTTAAACGAAGATTAAATGCCTAAAAATCAAAAACAATTTTTTATGAGTTATGATGATTTTGTATCAACTATATAAGACTCTTTATCAATATGGTTGTTAGAAGGAAGCGAATAAAAAGAAGACGTACTCAAAAAGTTAGACGAAATCAACGTGCTCGTGGTTTAACAGAGTACGTTACACCGTAAAATATAACTAACGTTTTAAAAGTATGTTCTTTATTGTATGGTCTAAGAAAATTATGGAAAAGAAAAAAATCAATAGCCAATGCACCAAAGCATCAGTTGAAATTCTAATACCCGTTAACCCATATAAACCTCCAGATAGAAGTTTTAAAGTGTATTACATAAAAATGTAATGTTTTTATGTTCATTTATTAAATATAATTAATATATAAAGTATCTTTTTGTTTTTTCTGTATCTTGTTCAATTTTGATTTTTTTAAGTTGGTTCCCCTGGTTAAAAAGATGATTTTGAAAAAAAAATCAAAGTTGTGATTAAATAAACTTTTTAAATGCTATTCTATACTCTTTCCAATGATATATTATTTTATGGGTCTTTAAAAGTATAAAGATGTAAAATTAGGGTTTTAGTATATGGGTAAATTTAAAATGTCCATAACAACACCTTAGCAACACATTTTGTCTGTGTAAATATTTGAAAAATTGACAAAAATAGGTTTTCTTTTTTTTGTTTTTTTACTCTGATTCTAGAAAGCACTTAATGTTCTGTAAATTACTTAAATGGTCACGGAATTAAGTATTGGAACAGAAAAAAGTTAAGTGAGTGTATTTTGTTCTGTTTTAGAATATTTTGGAATTTCAAACGGTTACTGTTTTGACCAATAATCTGTTAAGAGAGATAAAGAATGTATTGATAAGAGCACTAAAAAAACGAATGAGAAGGAAAAATCAAAAGAATAAAAATAAGGGCTGCTAAAAAGGGTAATATTGACCTAGAAAAAGCCAAGTAAAATTATTTATCTGGTGGATTTTAAATTTGTATTGTTGTTTTTATATTTTAGTTTTTAAATTGCACTTTTAGCGAAATATGATTTTCATGCAATTTTAGGTGTTTCAAACCTCATATTTTAATAAATATTCAACTTAATCACTTGAAATTTTAAGGAAATCTTTTTCAAACATATACCTAAAAACTGAGCAAAAAATAAATATTTATTTTCTAAATAAATATTCTATTTATTTTAATTTTTCTCAATTTTATATTGATATAGAGGGTTTCAAAAGTGTATTTTTTTTACGTTGACCGCCATTACGAGTTTTTAAGCCTGTATCTAGATATTTTTTTTTTCACTCATTCCCTTTATATATATGTAGTTTATCATTGTACAAAATTTTGTCTTGTTGTTTTAAAATTATTGTCCAAGTTTCTCCTCATTTTGCTCATAAAAAAGTAAAAAAAATGCTGACTTAACTTTAGAAAATGCCTATATTGTTATAAAATTACAATTTTTAAATTCGTATTTATTCCTACTATTTAAAAATTGATATAAAAACAATTTTCTATTGCTATAAAAGAAAATAGTTTGTTTCTAGGGGAACCACCTTAGTAAAAGTGTTTTCTTTCCTTGACAATATTAATTTTGTGTCTTTTAAATTATAGATATAAATTTGGCCATATCCTGTACACGATTAGGGTTTGTGAAAACGCGGCCTTTTTGGAGCCGATGAGTCCGAGTCAAGCCTATGAATATTTATTGGGTCCGGGTTCGGGTCCGTATAATAGGTTCTTTTTCTTCGCAACTTTAACAATAGAATGATTGGATTTTTTGTGTTCCGTCCGATTGAAAAAAATAGGTTTGGTAAATTTTTCGGTTAATAAAACTTTTAGCCGGTCTTTTAGCCGGTCTCAAAGCCTAAGTTAAATATATTAATATATAATTATTCTTATGTCAAACTACCAAACAAACTTGACAGTTCTTTAAAAAAATATATAATATAAATTAAAATACTTAAAAGTGTTTAATATACAATAATTTATTTAGTTTTTCTTCTAGTGTTGATGCTAATGCAGTAATTCAGTCGAATGTCCATGTTCATAATATGTATTTTGCGGTTCTTCATTTGTATCGAATAGTTTCTTCAATAAACTGTAAGTTTTTGTATTTTCTTTGGCATAATACCATTAACAAGATAATCTAATAGCTCTTATAAATCTTGGTTTTAATGGCAGTTTATTCAAGTTTTTATTGTCATTAATAGCTCTACTTAATTTACCATTTAATTTTTTAACTTTCTTAACATAAAATAAATTACTAATTGAATTGTTGCAAGAATAATATCGTTACTGCTAAGAGCTTTAACAGTTATTTTAATAGGCTTTAGCGTTTTGTCAACTCATGTTCAATATTATTATTATTTTCTATTAAGTGCACACTTCCAATATTTTGATAAGCTTTTTTAATAATGATTGAAAAAACTATGAAAGTTGATTTAAATTACATTAGTGAATAATATAATTTATATTTTAATTATATGTTTCTTTCTGGATTACGTTTACCCAACTAATTCTTAAATGACAGTTTTGACCCAACGGTTAACTTAATTAAATTTTTTGACCGTGGGCCTCCATAACAATAGTATAAATACAGCCCTATCTAAGCACGCTATTAGGCATCCGATACAGCAGCCTAGAAAGTTGGGATTCACAAAACAGACCGCTAGGCAGCTAGTAGTTCAAATCACGAGACCTGCCAAGTCTTAGACCGGGTATCAGGTCCTGGTATTTAGCCAAAGACTCGCCGAGTCCGAGTCCGGGTACCCAGAACCGAAAAACCCTTTACACAACTCGCATATTTCTTCAATATTTTTTTCCTGCATTAGACACAGTGCAGCTCGTTTTTTTTTTTTGTTTATATTAAATTTTGAATGAAGTAGTTTTTATCTCTTTTTTTGTCATGACATTATCTATAAGAAAATCAACAAAGTTATTTATATCTTTTAATCTTCGGTAATCAAAAAAAAAAATTTCGTTTATATTTTCGAATTCTTTTAATGAATGTTTTCTTTGTTCATAACGTCTCGAATAGCATTAATATTATGTATAGACACTCATTGATTGTTCTCAATAATCTAGCATCATTCAAAAAATTTCTAACTTTGTTATTTGTAATGACTTCATTTTTAAAAGACTCTACACCTTTTCAAGATGTAATTGAGAAAACAAAAATTGTAATTAAGAATCGTAAGATGTAATTGAGAAAACAAAAGTTCTAATTAAGAAACGTAAGATGTAATTGAGAAAACGTAAGTTGTAATTAAGAAACATAAGATGTAATTTAGAAAACGAAAATTGTAATTAAGAATCGTAACATGTAATTGAGAAAATGTAAGTTGTAATTAAGAAATAGAAAGATGTAATTGAGAACACGAAAATTTTAATTTAGATATCGCTTTAAAGGAGTAAGTGTAAAATGGCGCTTAAAAAAAATGGAGCGTATAAAATGACGCACTTAAAAATGACGCAAGATTTGTAGCGTAAATTTAATTTTTTAGGGAAAAATTTATAATTTTTGGGCAAATGAATTTAACATAATAAACACTAAAAACATTTTAGAGAAAAATTTATAATTCAATTAAAAATTATAATAAAAAATTATATAATTAAAAATCACTTCATTGATCATTTAAGCACCAACTTGTACGTCTTCCATATTTAAAATAGTTGCATAGTGCGTGGTTGTGTGTTGTACCGCACGTGCACAATCTCCTCCCATTATAGTATTTTTCGCCTCAATTACAATTCGTTCTAAGTACTGCATGCGCTATTCCGCAATTCCGTCACCTAATACAGGTGGAATGCGAATTGCATTTTTAACGTTACTATTAACTTTGGACCAGATCGTTTCCACCGGGTTCAACATTGGACTGTAAGGTCCCAAACGTAACAACTGAGCTGGTAAATTATCAAACACCCTTTGCAAACAAGCGTGACAAGGAGCATTATCTGTTACAACGACCAAATCCTCCAAACGATTCCCGGATGTAACCCACTGGTGAAACATAGCCAACATCCACTCGTTACAGGAATCTGCCTTAAATGATCCCATGCGAGTTTCTATCATGACGGCATTTGTAGTTAAAATAGCTGCGATCAAGTGTATGTTTAAACCTTTTGAAGCAGGTACTTTCATAATTGCTCTTTTTCCTTGTCTCGCGCGTACTTGCGTTTTTCTACAAAAAAGGTTAAAATTTGTTTCATCCAACCAAACTATCTGACGACCATTTGTGATATGTTCGTTGATGTTTCTAACATATTCAGCTCTTTTTTGTTTGTTTTCATAACTGTTCATTGTAGAAGGCTCCTTGTGCACTTTTTTTAATCAGAACAATCTGCCTTCGAGGTAATTTGCTATTGTTGTTGTGCTAACGTTTATGTTAAATTGTCTTAATATCTTTGTTTTGATGTCCACCAATGTTAATTGACAATCATTTTCAATCCATGTTAATGTTTCTTCGATTTGATCTTCGGTCAACTTTTTCGGTGTAAAACCTCCTTTTCCGATAAAATTTGAATTTCCGCTGCGAACCCAATTGTATGCTGTCTTATATTTGATACCTAGCGTTTGCGCGAGATTCACCCAATCTTCAAATAGCTCCGCACATTCAACAACTCTTCTCCTGTCATTTGGAGAAGATAAAACGTAACGTTTCCTTTCAACTTGTTCAGTTGTGTGTATTTCATGCCGACAAATCGGACAACTTGAATCTGGTTGTTCCAGAACTGGACGTAAACAAATTTGGTGACATAAATGTTGACACGGATTTAGCTTAATCACAGACTTTCGGGTCATAGTGTATTGGCATATAACACAACGATCTTTCAATTCCATTATTATTACTTGTGCATACAAAAGCAAAATTTAAAATTATAACTTAAATTCATGTCCAAAAAGACCTTTTGTAACAACCTACAAACTTAGACTGTGAATTTGCTATTTTAATTTATGTGTTCTCAATTACAAGTTACGATTTCTCAATTACATATTATGATTTCTCAATTATATCTAACGTTTTCTCAATTACATGTTGTGTTTCTTAATTACATGTTACGACTTCTTATTTACATGTTGCGTTTCTCAATTACATATAACGTTTTCTCAATTACATGTTGTGTTTTTTAATTAAATATTACGACTTCTTAATTACAACTTTTATGTTCTCATTTACATCTTGAAAAGGTGTAGTTTTTTCTTAAATAGAGATGTCGCTTCATATCTGTTTCAAAGAGTTGTATAGCAGTAGCATCCAATTGTTTAAATAATTTTATTTGAATATAGTGATAAAATGGAAGCAAATTTATCTGCGCTAGTTCAGAGGCATGAAGAGATGAAACTTCAAAGAAATGATAATTCAATAATCTGCACAACATAGGTAAATAAATTTGACCATCAATAAAATAGTTTGGTAGTAGCGATATAAAATAAGGAGCAAAAACTCCACATAAACTACTGTTTTCCCATTGAAAACATGATTTGTCATAAGAAAACAAAGTAGTTTGTTCTCTAGTTAATGAACTATACTTTAAAACAAATTTTTTAAACCAATAAAATTCATGAATTTTGGATGTTCATTCGTAAGGAAAGCGATGAGTTTGTCGCATGTAAGAACTTATTTCAATCTCATTTTAATTTATGTTTAAGGTGTTAATTTGTATGTTAAATTGTACTTCTTTTCCAGCTTCAAACAAATGTCTATTGTTTCTTAAAAAAATTGAAATTTGTTGTAATTAGCTTTTTGTGCCTAATCTGCCAAAGCAAAAAAAATGGTTAGTGTCAAATTTGAGAAAAAGTCTCCAATGTTGACCTTTTTCTCTGCTAGTTTCGTTGTTGTATATAAAAAAAGAACCATTTTCTACCATGCTTTGAATAATGTGAATATGTGTTTGAGTTTGACTTAATTCGTCAAAAGCGTAAACACATATAACTAGTTGTCCAAAAGGGTTCACTAATAAAATAACGAGATTAAAAATTGTTAGTACACATTTTTCTTTTTCTAAACTAAAAAAACTTAAAATAAATAATGTTACAATAGCGTGTAAAACATTAACAAACAATGTTTTATTAGAGATGTCTTTCATGATTCCTTCAATGTTTCTTTTAGCAGATTTCTTGTTTAATCCACCATCTATTTTTTTTTATGATAGTAGAAGCGGTAGGTAATATTTTTGATGTAAAAGTATCAATGAAACGGTCTGTTTGATCGTCTTCAAATTGCATGACAGGTTTAACGTTTCGTTTTTGTAAAAAATGAATACACGGACTGGAATATGATCCGTCTACGGAGGATAATCCCGACATTTTATTTTGTGCTAGCGTGATCGATTTAAAACTACAATTTAAAAAATATCCTGAAATGTTATTTTTTTAAAGGAGGTGAAATGGAGATAAAAGTTTTAAAAACCTTTAAAAACATTTAGTATTTTGATTTCAACAAATTAAAATTTCCCAAAGTGCAGTCAATTGAATATTATTACGACAAGTTACCATGTAACGCACATTTAAAAAAAGATCTTTTTATAAAAAAACACTTGGAACATTGTGCAAATTATGAGACCAAGATGTTGAAAAATTATTTGATAGATTTTATTTATTACATAATAAATAAAATCTATCAAATAATTTTTCATGTAAAAGGTTCAATCGAAAATAAGGATGATTATAAACATTTAGCTTATTTTTTACGGGAAAATAATTATTGCCAAGAGATAAATTAAACAGCTTGTCAGTGTTTTTAATAAATTATTCTTCCATGTAATTAACACAAAAAATTGTTTTTTTTATAAAAACATTCCATCGTATTTATATAATACATATGAAAATATTAAGCTTTGTGAATATATTTGTTGTTAACGTTTTCTTGTCTAGTAACATCGTAGAGTTGATTA
Organism: Hydra vulgaris; assembly: GCF_022113875.1. Lineage (NCBI taxonomy): Eukaryota > Metazoa > Cnidaria > Hydrozoa > Anthoathecata > Hydridae > Hydra > Hydra vulgaris. The sequence goes on along the minus strand of NC_061170.1, from coordinate 42,045,523 downwards.
CCTCATTATTTAAAATTTTTGAAAGGTTAAATTTCTTTTAACAAAAACCCTAACCCTATATTTTATAACCCTAACTCTGACCCTAACCCTAACCTCTGAGATAAAATGTTTTTTAAAAATATGTGTATGTGGTAATATGTGTTAGATAAATGTTTAGTAATGGATTTTTATAATAGTACAAAATGTATTCAACGTGTATAAAATTATTTTATAAGGTGATTATATATGTTGTATGAAGTTAAATAAAGATATTGTGTTTTTAGTTAGTATATATGTCAGTATTTTTTAATTAGAACTTTTAACATATTTATTATTTGATAAGTTCAACCTGTTTAAAAAAGCTTAATTGAACAATTTTGGTATTTCCCGATTCAAGAAATACTAAATTGTTACATCCTGTGATAACACATATTACTTAGTTAACTTTATATTACATGTAATATAAAGTTAACTAAGTAATATGTGTTATTACACATATATATATATACATTTATTAAATATATATATATATATACATTTATATGCATATATGTAAGTAATAATAAGTAAAGTTTAAATTAACATATATATATATATATATATATATATATATATATATATATATATATATATATATATATATATATATATATATATATATATATACATATATATATATATATATTTATATATATATATATATATATATATATATATATTATATATATATATATATATATATATATATATATATTTAGCTAGTTTTTTTTTGTTATTTGCATGATAGCTATAGCACAGCTACAATGCAAATAACAAAAAGCAAAATTAATTTTTAGTGCTAAAATATTTGTTCTTATATAATTTATAACTCTTATAGATAAATTGTAGCTCTTATAGCAGACTTCATAGCACTTCAGGGTTATTTTTATTATTTTTGTTTTGGCGAATTGCAATGCCATAATAATTTTGGAGACGATCGATAGTTGCATTGGTCAATTTTCCACGACCACCAAGACCTTTTTTTTTTTTTTTTTAAATACGTAAACGTGTTCCAACTCTTTTTTGCACATGTTCCAACTCTTGCACCAACATAGCCAACACATTCAAGTTTATTTACAAGAACACTTGATAAACATTTTTCACAGCATCATAACCTTTGCTATCACCATCGCCATAGAAATCAGTATATCGTAGATTATGTTTTTCGATAGATCTACTCCATATTCTGCGGGCTCCCTCTGGCTCCATTCCACCAGGTAATCCTTGGTAAATAAAATTACATTTATATTTATGATGCCATATTTCATAGGCTAATGGGTTTCCTTTCTTTAGGTGTTCTTTATGAAAACTTGTTTTGCATGCCTATAATTTTAGGAAAAAATATGAATAATAAAAATATGAATAATAAAAAATAAGCTGAATTTAATATATATATATATATATATATATATATATATATATATATATATATATATATATATATATATATATATATATATATATATATAAATATATATATATATATATATATATATATATATATATATATATATATATCAACTATAGCATATTTATATGCGCTTATATTGCTCACTTTTTTTGCTAGCCTAAATTAAGTGAGCGTTACAGAAAACAATGAGGGAAAGCAAAGAATAATGAATGAAAATGTTGCTGACCCATACCAAACCCTCAGTCAATGTAGCAGCACTCCACTGCGAGTCAGGCTATATGTATATATATATATATATATATGTATATATATATATATATATATATATATATATATATATATATATATATATATAAATACATATATATATATATATATATATATATATATATATATATACATATATATATATATATATATATATATATATATATATATATATATATATATATATATATATATATATATATATATATATATATATATATATATATATATATATATATGTATATATGGGTGGGTGTTTACATACACACAAACATATATACGAATATACTATATAATATATATGCATATATGCAAACATAAACAAAACAACCAAATTGTATACTTAACTTGTTCATAGCTTCAAATCTATTACTTTGCCTGTTTCCATCGAAATAACAGAAACAACACCATTGTTTGAAGAATAATCTCGTTGCTGCCAAGTGCCATTACATGATACTGCAAAATCAATAACATTGGGCACATGGTCTGGAATAGAATTTAAAATAAAACTACTCTTCAAGTCTTTTAACTCTTGAGCAGCATCCATCATAGTTTCTTCAGCTACAGATTTTACTTCATTAGTTAGTTTTATAACAATTTTATTATAATTATTAGCAATCATTGGTTTTAGCATGTCCATTAATGAGACAAATCTTGAGAATCCAGAATAGCCTTGACCACATGATCTCTTAGCATATACAGCCCTTGTAATAACATTTATGTTCATATCTACAATATTCGATTCCATATTTACATCCATATCAACATTATTTACAACTAAGTTCTTCTTCACATTAAATATTTTTTTCCTTTTATGATTTTTAGTTTTTTGTTTAACTCTGCAAGCCTTAGCCATTGTAGAAGATTTATGATATATTTATGAGCTTTCCAGTAACTGTTTTTATACTAAAGTTGTTTTGAACAATGGCTTAAATAAAATTTATTTGATAAGATATATTTTTCATATTAAAAAAATAGGATTTTGGACTACTTTTTAGTAAAGGTAAAAAATAGTGTCGTTGCAATAGCGGTTGTTAAGGAAGCTTTAAATACTAGGGTTCACTAAAATCTATTTTAATGAAGATCTATAGCGAATTTTTAAAAATGGTTTTCAGATTGTGAATCTCTGATAAATTTTGCACAAAACAAAAAAATAATATTTTTCAAAAGTTTCATAATTCTGAGAAGTTTTTAGCCTTAAGTAATAAGTATCAAATTTTTATAAAAATACTAATAAATGATAGTTGCAATTATATGCATCAAATTTTCAATATTAATTTTGAATGCTAGTTTCAGGTATTTCTAAAATAAACACTTAAATCACTGTCAATATCAGAAACATTGAAGTGGAGGAGGTTATGAGAAGCAAATTGTTTAATAATAATATTTTGATACATATTACTGAGAAGTCTGTCTTGCTCTTGGGTAATATCATTGAACATGCTATATTAAGTTTAATATCATTGAACATGCTATAAAAGATAAAAACAGTGTGTAGCATTTCAACATAAAAATCAATCTAATGTTGTGTTTTACTGTAAACTTTTTCATTTATATATTTAAATGAAATAATAAAAAAAGAATTATTGATTAAAGAGAAGAAAGTCTTGTTCATTACAGAGTTATTGAGTCAGTTTTATTCCCATTGTTTATTGTGAAGAAAATATTGATACATGGACTTATAAAGTGTCCCATCTCAAGTCAAGGATTCAAGTGGAATTTCCACAATTAAATTTTTATACACTTGGTAAAAGAAATGAAAGCAAAATTGTTTCATAGTCTATCAAGTAGCATGTTACTGAAAAGAAGCTTAAAGCTTTTAAAGCATGAAGAAATAGATACAGTAAAAAGATGCGACTTTGCTGAAGTCAATCAATAATAGTTTAGGTTGATGGAGATGATGATCCTGATGGAGATAATAGCTTGTTTGAGTTGCAAAACGTGATATTGGTTCAAGCATGGCTGGTAAAGCAGGTCAAACTGCATATACAAAATGTTTTTGAACTTTGTACACATTCTCCTTAAGAAGGTATCTTTAGAAAAGTTAGCCAACTAGTAGAACTTTCATCATAACAAGGTCTGCAAAATATTTCCAACTTCAGACACTTATAGGTTAACAGTCATGTTGGTATTGCCAAAGGCTAAACTTAAATCTAAAAACTGGTGATATTTGTTTGAGGCACATAAATGCAGAGCTCACAAGCATCTGCAAGTCTCTGGTTGTTATAGAGAAGAGATCAGATTTAAGATTAGCTGCCAGCTTTATGAGATTAAAATGTGTTTACTTATTATCAAGGATTACATAGATGTGTCGTCAGCAAATAGAGCTACTGTAGATATAAGATTGTCAGCAGATTATTATTATAGGTGAGAAACAAAGGGAGACCAAGTTTAGAATCTTGTGGAATCTCAGAATGTACTCAAAGAAAAAAGAAAAATAAGAATACCTCATTTAAGTTGCTAGAATATAAATAGTTTTTTTATAAACTTTTTTGTTTGTTATTTTCACAAAAAGTTTCCTAAATTTGTGACCTTTGTCAATAAAACGCGAACAATTCAAATTGATGATGCCCAACATCTTGAAAAAACATAAAAGATGACGATCAGTTGGATGTGATAATGAAGATGGTGAGAAAAAGACAAATATTACTAGGCAGAGATTAGTAATAGTGACTGTATCTGATATAGTGTGTCAATCATTTATATCTTTAAAGTTCAAGCAACCTAATTCTTTCTTGACACACCCTATGAAAATTTTTTATTTTGACCATTAAAATCTTTTCAATAATAAATTAAATTGAATAAATTTAAAAATATATTTAAACAGTGTATGATAGTTACAGTGTGCAGTTTTAGCTAAGTAAATGCATAGTTGCATTATAAAAAAACATAATAAATTTGAGCCATTATATTTTAATAAATGTTGAAATTTAATTGTTAATAATTCACATTTTTTATTGTTTATTGCAAATAGAGTGATGTAAATAATATTTAAAGTATAGTAAATCTCACATATCAGTTGGGCTCAAAACTTTCTGGTCTCATATAATTAAAAATATCTCAAGAAAAAATAGATTATTTAAATAAATAAAAACGAATTAATTTTAAGTTTTTTTTAATGAAGATTTATTTAAAATAAAAATTTGTATAAGTTAAAGTTTTTAATCTGTTTGCGCAAACTTCTTAGGATGCTTAGAAAGTAATCCAATTTTTTTGAAATGAAGTGCCATCATGGCACCTATTCTTTGCTTTTTTTAGACCTTTTTTGAAGTTTTTTTAGAAATTTTTCATTGTCTTTTGCTGATTTGCTTCTTTTCAACGAGATTCCTTTTACAAGTGCTCTCTTACAATTCTCAATAATGCGCTGATCAGGGCAGTTTTAATACAATTAAATATATGTAAAAACAGTGCATCCAGAATAAAAATAAACAAATAAAACATGTTTGTTTATTATTATCTTTAATTTAATTAGAATACAATAAGAATGGCAAAAGTAAGATAATAAAAGGTTTTCAAAATTATTAGCACACTTACAATCTTTCGAAAATTTAATATTTCATATGGCCACCTTTTCTTTTTTAGGCATGTCAAGACTCTACGCGGCATGAAATCTAATAGTTTTTTGATTAGATCTTGTAGCACGGTAATCCACAATGCTTGCATTTGAGTCTTGAGCTGCACCAAGTTAGTAGGCTAGCTTTTTCGCACTTTGCAGTCTATCCAACTCCAAAGATTCCCAATAGTATTTAATACAGGTGAATGAGCGGGCAAAGGAGTAGTAGGAGATATCCGGTTCTGGCTCATTTTCATTTTCAACCATCTATTCAACCATATATTTAATTTTTGAATTACCCAAAAAAACTTTTTTTTTTTTTTTTTAGGTAATTTATCTCTTACAAATACAACTCTAAAATTTTTTATTTTTTATTTTTTTGCTGCTTTGAATAATTGAAAGTTATAAATAAAAATAATTCTTCTGCGCTCAATGCTATTTTATTTATTTTTTCTGTATAAACATCATATAAATAAGATCTTATGACATTCATTTTTATCTTCATTTAATCTTTTCTATTCATAAGGCAGTCTTTGTAATCTTCACATGTTATTTACTTTTTAACAACATTTTTCTTTACTCCTTTACATTTTTTAGGATTTTTAAATTTCTCATCAGTTATCGGAACTATCTGTTTTTCTTGTAATTTATAAGAGTACAACTTTGACCTTTGCCCTATAAATTCTTCAATTTGTTTTTCTGCTAATTCATCTTTAAACTTTTCTAAATCTTTCTTATTTAGCCATACTTTAAATTTTGAACAAATTTACTAGTGTGGATTTTACTTTCTAGATCGTTTTTAATATTTGAATAAAAGTCTTTTGTTTTTATTTCATATGCTAATGAATCTATGTCTGTGATTAAGAGTTTTGGTTTATCTCCATATTTACTTTTGATGTAATCATAATGAAATTTATACTTCAATGTCTTACTCAAATCTAAAATGCACATACCCAAGTATTTGGGTTTATTATAAAGTTATTTAGTCCTTTTCATATGGATAGCTATCAAGTTTTCATCAAATATAGTCCTACTTTCATAGTTGGGTTTTGATTCAAATTTATTCGCTTTTTCTCTTTCAGTGACTAATCTCACATCAACTCTGTTTTCAATATTCTCCATAGTTTTTCCAAATACTGAGTTGTTCATGAGTTTAAAAAACTTTTTTCAAAGTCAGTTTTTGCTTCTTTTCTCAAATTTGTATTGAGCTCAATGTACTTACTCAACCATGAGCTCTCTTCAAACTTTATTCCTCTATGAACTTTAGTCAATTTTATTCTTAATATTTCATAAACTTTCAAGTTTTCTTAGTGAATGATATAATTTTTCTTGTTATTTAAATTAGGTACTAATTTTTCAACTTTAGATCCAGAGGATCCATAGAAACTGTCTATTTTTAATCTCTCAGGATCAAGTGGATAATCATTATGAGCATCATGAAAATGTTGAGGATGTTATAAATCTACTTCTAATATTCAAGATATAGATTTCGAGTTTTTCAACTCTTCTTCGCTCATCGATTTAAATCAATTTCTAGGAAGGGGTTTACTCATAGCTCATCCGTATAAATTACTAGCATCTAAATACTGTATGTATTTTGATTCTTTACTTTCATCATATTTTTCGATATATTTATTATTAGCAGTTCCTAGTCTGTTAGAAATCATACTAATTCCACCTCTTATTTCTTGCTCTACCATTAAGATTATATCATAACCACTTAATAATTCTAATTCTATTTTTGTTTTTTTCAATGCAGCATCCCAAGCTAATCCTGGTAAAGTATAGTACCAAGCAGGATCTAATTTATAATTTTTCTTGCATATATCTCTAAAATTTTCAACGACATCAGCTTTTATTAATACATCTGAAACATTGTATAAATTATGATAATCTCTAAAAGTTTTACATGTAAACTCTTTCCATATAGTTTGTGCATGTAAATAATCTTCGTCACTAATGCCTTCATTGTTTGACCTTGAATAAAATGATTCTTTCGTTGGTAATTGTGTTTCAGACAATTTATCAATAGAATCAACCCAATCATAGGGATAAACACCTTTTCTTAGTAATAAATCTAGTTCACTACCTGAATGCAACTTTTTAATACTCTAACTTAGTTCTTTAAATTGTTCTTTTGTTGAATTTTTTACTAATTTATCTAACTAGAAGCCATAAATCTTTACTATCGATGAAACGTATTTCTCTTTTAACTTCAACTTTTTTTCCTTTTTTATAAGTATATTCATTAACTTTAATTTATTAGAAAAGCTAATATACTTTTCTTCATTGTTAGTTATACAATTAATTTTTCATCCTTCTGATTTTCCATCTCGTGATAATTTCTTTATGAATAAATGAGAGTCATAACCAGTTAAATCATGAAAAAAGACAGATATGAATTTTGGAATTTTAAATTGTAAAGTACAATCTCTATGGGCAGCACCTCTATATTTACCAGTAGTATGGCAATGATCGCGTATTCTATCCTGTTTTAATAATTTTTCACAAATGTGGCATTTTTCTGCATTATTAAAACTGTTTTTGTCTTCAGGTGTAAATATCATCTTTTTTGGGAATCTTAAATAATCGTTGTAAATCTTCTTTATATCTGCTTCTGACATATCGACAAATTTTTGTGCAACATCATCTTCTTTACTACTTGTAGTGAATGTGACTGGTTTACTTTTATATATGCTTTCATCAAAGCATTTGATATAGTAACAAAAAGAACTTGGTGTATGTCTTTGATATTGTTTTGTATACGAATCATTTGAACTGGGTGTGCAAGTGTTGATTGGTATAATAAAACTTTCAAAGTCTGCATATACTACAAAAGGTACTCTCATAGTTTTTTTAAAATGGTTAAACTCTATTATTGTGTTTGGTTTCTGAAGTTCAATGCGCACTGAATTATAGAAAATATCACAATACAATTTATGTTTTGATAAAGATTCTTCAGTACTAAATCCTAACAAGCAATTTCTACAATAAAACATTTCATGTTCATTTTTAGATGTTTGTGATGAAAGTAATCTACTTAAATTCTTTATTAAGCAATAATGATTAGTTAACAAGTCTATTGATGTTGTCTGTTTTTATTATCAGATATTCTTGAAGGATAAACTGAAATTTCGTATCCAAATACATTGACACTTATGTCTTGATTCTTTTTCTCAAATAGTGTTATCTGATTTAATGATACTGGGAATTCTATTTTTTCCCAGTTTAATTTATTAGCATGTTCTTTTAGATCTTTATCCACTCTTTTGGAATTTTTTCTTTAGTATTAAAAATTCTAGCAAATCATCACTTAAAGCATTCGTTGTCTTCATTTTTAATATTAATAATTGCTTTCTTAGTTGCTAACTCTTTATTAAAAGGAATGTAAGACTTACCTTTAAGTGGTTTATATTCAATGATATTAATGTCCATCTTTTTAACTGAAACAAATCTCCAACTTGATCCCATCTGTTGAAATGTGGACAAGGATTCTAAAATTTTCTGTTCAGCTTTTTCATAAAAGTCATTTAAATCTGTCGATTCTAAAACAACTTCTGCTTTTGTTCAAAAAGTTACAATAGTTGTAACAGTTTCTCCTGTTTTAAGATCGACACGCTCCATTTCACATGAAAGAACAATATTGATCTTTGACCCTTTATTGCTATTCAGTAATTGAATTAAATTATTTTTAGCTGATTTCATAAAGTACAAAGCATCATATCCTTCAACGCCTTTAGTTGAAAATTGCTTTGTCGCATTTTTAATAGCTGATTTTGTTAATTTAAATTTTATTAGTTTACTTACTGGTTCATTTACTTGTTTTCGATTTATAAAAAATCTATTGTAAAAATTAGAAACTGCAGAATTAAGTTCGTTAATTTTTTAATAGTCTTTTTAAAAGGTTCAGGAACATAGGACATAACCAAATTAGCAAATGAATTCACTTTATCACTAAAAAATTTAAAATAATTACTTGTAACATACTGAGAAGGTGTTAGAGCATTTGGCATAATGAGTACTGGAATAGGTTCGTCTGATATATGTGATCTTCGCTCTAATTCTCTTCGCTCTAATTCTCTTCGCTCTAATTCTATAATAAGATCAGCTTTTCTCATTCTATAATAATATTTGATTTTTCGCTCTTTTGCGATTTGTTTCAATTCTGTTAATTTTATATTTTCCATTTTTATATACAAAAGAAAATTATTTATATCTTTTTCAACTTTTTATTTTTTGAAAAGAAATTAAAATAAAAAAAATTTCTTTTAAAGTTTTTATTGATTTTTTCTATAAAATTAATTTTTTACAAGAAATTATTCTACATTTTCTTTTTCATCATCATACTTAACTATTTTAGAATTTATTACTTCTATTTTTATACCATTTTTAACTTTTCTATAATGCAACTCTAAATAACTATATCCATGTTTTTCCTTTCTGATATAATCATATAAAGAATTGTACATTTTAACTTCTCCAGTTTCTACATTAGTTAGTTTAATAGTTGCTGGATTTGTTCTAATTTTTGTCATTCTATCATATTTAGAATCTCTTTCTTTTTTTTTTATAGAATAATTTTTTGGCCTTCCTACAGGTCTTTTCTCTTTTTTTACTTTTATTCTTAACTCTTTTAACTTTTTCAATTTTTGGTTTTTTTGGTTTTTTAGTAATGATATTTGATTGTATAGATTCTTTATCAATTAAATTATTATCCATAGCAATCATAACTAATGCAATGTGATCTTTAGATGTTTGTAGTATATTATTTTCTTTTAGTAATTTTAATAAATACTTTTTGGTATATTTTATTTTACCACTCATTTTTATTATATAAGGAAAATTAATTTAAATCACTTTTAAATGGTTTAAATCATTATATTTTTTTTGTATATATTTAAAAAAAATGTTATATTTTTAAATCTTTACATCAATCTCTTTCAACATCTTTTTCATTTCCTTTCTTAATATATAATATTTGTTTTTTACATTTTCAAAGCCTTCTCTTTCACATTCTATTTCTTTTTGAATTAGTTTATGTTTAGCTTGTACTAAAGTTTGTATTCTCTCTTGTATCTCTTCCTCAGTCTCTTGCATCTCTTCTTTCATGTTCAGTTTCATTATCATTTTCTCTTGTTCTTCTTTTACTATTTTTTCTGTTTCATCTTTATAACGTTCGAGTATTTCAATTTATCTTTTCCCTTATTGTAATTCATTCATTCTTTCTTGATCAAATAACAATTCTGATCTTGAATTAAATCTTTCTTCTAAATCTTCTAACACTTCTTCTTCAAATCTTAATTGACCCATTCTTTTTTTATAAGTTTCTAAACATGTTATTTTTTTTAAGTCTTTATCATATTTTTCAATTTCTGATATTTTTTTATTAAATAATAAATATGACATTAATCTAAATCTATCTTTTGTTCCACATTTTTTCATGTCTTCTTTTAATATTTTCTCTCTTACTAATAGCTCTAATATTAATTCTTCTAATCTTATTTACAATTCTAGTTCTTCTATTCTATTTTCCAAGTCTTCTATTTCATATTCATATTATTCATATACATCTTCACGGAATATTTTTAACTTTCTTTCTAATCTTTCTTTTTTAAATACAAATCCTTCTAATCTTTCTTTTTTAAATTTTAATTCTAATTTTAATTCTTCTAACCTTTTGTAAGAATTAATTATTTCGTTTTGCATTTCGTTTTTCATTCTTGTTATATATGCAAGAAATTTATTTACATCATTTCAAATAAATTTATTTTATTTTATACTTTTTTTTACATTATACACATTATTTGCTAGGTCCCTTTGGGACCCAGGCTTTGCTACAAAATAAAGTTGTTGTCGTTACAGTAGTATTTGTATTAGCATGACCAGAAGTAGCTGATACGCATATTTTTACATTTACATTAGAGTTTTGCATTTTTTATATATACAAGATAATTATTTAAAGATTTTATTAGAGATTTTTCAATTCTTTATTATCAACCCATGAGTAAAAAGTTTAAGGATATCCATACCACTTTACTAACGATTTGTTTCCTTGTTTACGAATTATCTTTTCAATTCTAAATAATTCTTGATTCGTTTTTTGTAGTTCTTGTTCATAAAAATTACCTTGTATTTTTTCATCATTATGATCAGTTATTTTATTAGTTGGTAGATTCGTGTACTGTGATACTGTGAATACTTCTTCAGTCCATTTTGGTGTGTATCCTTTTTCAAACGCTCTTTTCTTTTTATTTATTCTCACTTTATCACCTATTGAAAACTTGGGTTTAGATCTGAAAGATCCAGAGACTCTAGGAGACTTGGCGACCTCGTTAATAGGATTTAATCTCACTTTACCATTTAGATTCAGCCAAACCGTTTTCTAATTCTTTTCATTACTTGCTTCAGCTGGAGTCATTTTATTTGAAGAATGCTGTGTGTTGTTGTATTGGTTTACCATTTCATCTAAAACATCAATATACTTTCTAGTAGAGTTAGCAGAGAAGTACTTGAACATTTTCTCTTTCTTTGTTCTGTTCCATTGTTCGACTACACAGTTTTTTTCTTCATTTTCAGTCGAATAGAGCTGCACTCCTAATGCTTTAACATGCTTGTTATAAAATTCCAAGCTTTTATCTACTCATAATTTTGTACACTTTCTATCTTTAAATATTTTACTGAAAGCATGAGCAACTTCAATTCCAGTTTTAGTCTTCAATGAAACAATCCATCCGTACTTTGAAAATACATCTATCACCATTAATAAGTATTTTATACCGTCATTGTATTAAGAAAAAGTTTGATGTCAACTAAATCAGCAGCCCATATTTTATCAGTCCCATTTGAAATTACTTTTTTTTTTCTAAAATGTTTTATAACTGGCTTATGAAGTTCGTTTGCAAGTTCATCAGTCCATTTTAGGTTTTTGCTTTTTTTGTTGATCGATGGTAGTTTTTTGGACCTACACCCATACCGAACTTTACTTTAGCAGATAAGATAGGTTTTATAATCTTTCGTTCTAATTTTTTAGGTGGTGTTGGATCTTGTATAGAATCCATTTGTTTAAGAATTATTTCATTAGCTATAATTCTAGTTGGAGTATCTTGATTATATTTATAAGCAAGATCATGAATATAAGCTGTTTTATCAATTCTATTTACTGGTTTATTCCATTCTTCAGGTGTATCAGTAGAAGTTAATCTTTCATCTAAATTAGTGCCAGGTCCTGCAAAGTTCATACCTGGTAAATGCGTTTCACCTTGAAACTTTACCCCATAGTAATTTTTTATTCTTTGTAAATTAATTAATAGATTCTACTAAATCACCTCCTTTAGTTCTATTTGGAACCAATGCTTTGCAAGAATTTCCATAAGAATTAGTTCCTTTTGTAAAATGAGTTTTTGCTGCTCCACAGTGAGCACATTTACAACTTAGCGTATTTCTTTCATTTTTACTATTAACATTTTGTAAGTTGAGTGTATCTGTTTTGTTTTTACATTTAACGCAATGCATTTTTTATATATGTAAATATTTATTTTATATCATTTCGTGAATTTAATATTTCTGAAAATTGAATTAAATAACTTTTCTTGTATATATAAAAAATGTCATATGTAGGGATTAAAAATTTTGATTAGACAAAATTGTGTGCTGATGTAGTATTTGATTATTATAAACCTGTTCATTATCAAAAAATAAGAATTGGTTATAATAAAACTAGTAGAGCACTAATAGTTAAAAGTTTGTGAAAATAGAGATTTAAAAACGAATATACTGAATGAATATTCAATTCCATTAGTTTTTTTTTTTAATTTTATTTCACCCCCTCAAGGCCGAGAAAGCCACTACAGACGAGGAGGCTACTTATTTATGGTTATAACCCTCTCTCAAATCAATAACTCCGAAACACGAACCTTGACGAACAAGGCCGCTGCGCAGAGAAACAAGTTGAGCGCGGTACTACCAGGGACGTGGTGGGGATCGAACTCAGAACCACTCGTTTATGAAGCGAGCGCTCTACCACTACACCACTACCGCATTTTTTGTTTTAATGAAATAAAAAGAAAGACTGAAGATGAAGAAAAATTTATTGCAGTGATTCAATCAATTGGGAAATTTTGTAGAGATTAAATAAAAGAAAAAAAAAAAATAAATAAAGTGAAAAACTTTAATACTGACAACTTAAAAATGCTAAAATGTAATGAAAATAAACCTCCTGTTATTTTTGTAAAAATACCGACAGAAGGTAAAGATGTTACGAATTCTGGATCGGTTGCCACCGATCTTAAGATGGAGACTGTATTTAGTTCTGCAAATGATGATGAAATTTCAGGGCATAATTTTATTAAAAAACGATGTTATATTGTCGGTTGTTTATAAATTGAAAGTGTTTATATTGGCTCAACGATTCAATCTATACAAGTCAAATTATCAGATGCTGTTGTTTATGAAAAATAAAGTAAATAAATTATAAAATGATTTATAATAATTTAAATAAATTATTATAAATATAAAAAATGGATATTGAAGTACATAACAATAAATCAAATATCACTACAATTCAATTTGATCCTATTATTGAACTTGATTTGACTTTAAAAGTTTAAAGATATGTCTGAACAAATTAGAACAAAATCTAAATGTGATATTGATAAACAAACTAAAGAATCACTTGTTAATATAAGTAGAGATAACGCTTTGAAAGAAACTATGGAATTGTTAGAGAATAGGTTCGATGAAAATGAAAATATTAGTAAAATAAATATTAATTAAATCATAATATATGTTCATGTAAAACATATATTATGTTCATGTAAAACATTAAAGATTTATAAATCTCTGAAAGAGATTTAAAAAAATTATTGCATATATAAAATGCCATTTTTAAAAACTACAGATCCTGATAAAAGATATCAAATGATTAGGGAAGTGATAGAATCAAAGAAAAAGATATATCAGAACTCTTTGAATGAAAGCTTAGACGCTAATGATTTACAGATTAACTTAACAAAAATGTATAAGCCAATAATTTATGGCCTGTCTAACATAAAAGAAAAATTATCTAAATTAGAAAATAAAGCTGATCAACTAGCAATTACTTTTTCAAATTCATATATTGCTGAAACTAAAGCAATAAAGTATATGGATCTAGCAGAGCATTATAATAACATATCATTAGGAGCTATTGCATCAAGCTATCTAAAGTTGTATACTGCTAAAAATAGTAAAAAGGTATCGGATACCATATTTGGCATACATTACAATGAAGATGATGAAAAATTTTACATTGGTAAGAAGCTGATAACTATTGAAGGTGAGGATAACTATTGAAGGTAAAAAATACATTGGAACACCTGGTCTTTTGGAGATAGAGCTAATTATCAACAAGAATGTCAACCCCACCCTTATTTTTTTTCTACAATTTTCAAGAAATGTTCAATTCAGTTATTATTATTTTTTAATCTATTCAATTTATATTAACATCACTATCACAATATGACGTCCTCAAACACATCAATAAATATACTGAAGTATATTAATTATTTTTAACTATTCTTTGCAACGGTTTATATAATTATTTATTGAAACAAATCCATTTCAAAAGCGCAGAAACATCTACAAAAAATCAATAAAAATGAATTCATTTAAAGCGTTTTGATTCCAGCGGTTTTCTACGACAAGCCCTTGAGGACTTCTTCGAGTTTCCGCATTCTTTATTCCTAAATTTTATTGTTATATTTATTGTTATATTTCTATTGTTAACGAAATCTTTATTGCAAATATTATTTATTTATTTTTTATGTCTTACGCTTTATTTACATAAAGTTATAATAGAAATTGTAATAACAGTAATTGTAATAAAGAATAAAAAAGTTCCTCTAAAGCATTTTTTTGGATTCTGTGATACTTATGATAAAGTTGTTTATGGATTAACACATATACTTTCTCTAATTAGAGATGATGGTAATAATGCAATTTTTAGAGCAGCAGATACAGCTGCTGGACAAGTCAGTCTTACTAAAGTATCACTAATTATGCCATATGTTAAACCATCACTTGATTTGAATCAAAAGTAACACTTCCAGTATCTTATATTGAAAGGCGTAATGAAAGTTTGATTGTTCCACAAACTACTGAATTTACTTGGACAGTATATATAACATCATCTAGTACAAGACCTAGGTTTATCATTGTTGGATTTAAAACAATTAAAAATAACAGTTAAGAACAAAATCCTGCAATATTTGATCATTTTGACTTGAAAAATATGTACGTAACGTTTAATTCACGAAGTTATCCTGAAATTGTTAATTATAATCTTTCATTCCCAGATCAACAATTTTCAAGAGCTTATAGAGATGCATCTTTATTTACTGAAAAGTTTTATGAAATGAATGAATTAATAACACAATGCATCATAAATCCTCAAGACTATAAAAATTTATATCCACTTTTTGTTTTTGATGTAAGTAAACAATCAGCAACATTAAAGCCATCAACAATAGATGTTGAAGTTAAAGCAACATTTAATACACCTGTTCCAGCAAATACTATGGCATATGCTGTTATTATTTCTGATCAGTTAGGGCAACTTATATCTGATGAAAGCAAGTTTCAATATATATTAAGTACCGAAGTACTAATGCTGCGCTAGATCACAAAGTGATACAGACTTCGTTACATCTAGAATATATCAAGATTTAATATAGTAAAAATATACAACAAAATTAAATTTTTTGAAAATGAGTTAAATAAATTTTCTTGCATATATAAAAACAATTGAAAACGAAAATGAATTGCAAAATGAAGTGTGTGAAAATAGTATAAAAATAGATAATAATGTTCAAATATGCATTAGCGGAAATAGTTCAATAATAACAAGAAAGTTTTTACCAGCTATTGAACTTGATAAAAATAAAGAGAATGAAATGGCTTTAATTGGATTACAAATTACAAATAATTGTTATTTAAACTCTGCTTTATATATAACAAATAGTGTTACATATTTAGATGGTGAAAAACAGATATTGAACATATATATTCACCAGATTCAAAAAATAGAAAATATCGAGTATTTAAAATAGAATATAGACCATTAAAATTGAAAACAGTTAGACAAATAGATATCACAATAGTTGACGTATATAAAGAACTGATAGACTTACAAGAAGATTTAATTATTAAATATCATATAAGAAAAGTTAATAGAAATCGCTTTACCGATGACGTCACACAAAAACTCCGCGACATCAAGAAACGAAAGTAGCACTAATTTGAAAACTGATTTTTAAATTTAAAAAGTTGATTTAAAAATTTATTTTTCAGTTATACAATTTATGCACACTATGGATGACATTACACCATATATTTAATTAATTATATGGTTGAATACATGGTTGAAAATGAAAATAAGGCAGAACTGTAAAAAAATGTAATAAAAATGAGCCAGAACCGGCAATCATCTACTACTCAAAGGTATTAGATTCAATCGTTTTTCTTTCATGTATTGCTTGATTGAGCGTGGTGTATGACAAGAAGAATTATCTTGTCAAGTTATCTTGTTGAAATTGCCAAGATGAGTCAGTATTGAAAACGTTGATTAAAGGCTATAAATAAATATCTAATATCTTCCTACACCGATGTCAATTAAGACAGCCAGTTTAAAGATGCGCCAGGTCAGTCCTAGATCCAGCGATGCAGCTCTAAATGCCAATTGGGCCTACTCCTCCTTGAAGTATTGACAAGATAAAACGAGGACTGTTTTTTTTTTTTAACGAAAATCCCTTTCTTTCAATTGATAAGTTCAAACTTTAACCCTTTGAGAAAATTCCTTTTCTCCATTGCTTGACAGTCCATGCAGCGTTCTCTTTGCTGCATTTTCTCCACTTTAAACGGTCTTTGATACTCATTGTGGCTTCATTGTTGCAAGGTACGAATTGTTTTGTTTTTTCTTCATCAGGTTGCTAAATGTTGATTGGCTAACTTGGTGTGCATCCATTGTTGTATTCATGTCTAAGGCGGTTTTAGCTATGCTCATATTCGGGTTGCATCTAACGAGCGAAGTTGGTTTATTTTCATCCCTTTCTGACATTTTTTTAAAACAACAGAGCAACTATTGTCTTTGACTGTACCAAATTTATTATAGTTTTTGAGTATTATTAGTAGTAGGAAATTGCCAATTCTGACTCATTTTTGATCATATTTTTAACCTTATTTTTTAATTTTGTTCTAGATTAAAGTTACCCACGATTTCTAAATCAGAATTAAAAAGTAAATTTTTTTTAATTCTAGGTGCATCACAACCTTATTTAATATAAAATTTTCAACCATTAAAACAACCCTAATATTTTTATAATGATCAAAATTTAATTTCAAATTTACTTTTTCATAAAAATTTGCATAAAATTTTTGGCATAAATTTATTAAAGTCGTAATTTTATTCAAGCGTAATAGTAAACTTGCACTAACAATAAATAAAAACTTACAGACCAACTTTAAAAAACTTTTATAAACTTGTCCAACTTTTAAAGACTTTTCAATTCTTTATTGTCAACCTATGAGTTAAACGACTCAGGATACCCATACCACTTTACTAATGACTTTTTTCCGCGTTTACGAAAAACTCTCACTATCCTAAATACCTCTTGATTCGTTTTTTGCAGTTCTTGTTCATAAAATGTACCTTGTATTTCTTCACCATTATCATCAGTTATTTTATACGTTGGCAAATCTGTGTACTGGATTTGTGATATAGTAAATATCTCTTCAGTCCATTTTGGTGTATAGCCTTTTTCAAATGCTCCTTTATTTTTAATTGTTCTAACTCTATCATTATTTGAAATTTTTGGTTTAAATGGCTCTGATAGTGCTTTTCCATTTAGATTCATCCAAACAATATTCTCATTTATTTTATCACTTGCTTCAAGTGGTGTCATTTTAATTAAAGAATATCTTTTGTTGAGGTATTATTTAACATTTCATCTAAAACATCAATGTATTTTTTAATAGAACTGACAGAAAAGTACTTGAACTTTTTCTATTTTATAGTCCTATTCCAACTACACAACTTTTTTCTTCATTTTCAGTAGAATATAAATAAACACCTAACGCTTAAACACGCTTATTATAAAACTACAAACCTTTATCTACCCATGTCCTATTTTTAAATCTAGTACACCTCCTAAAATTTAAAGATTTTCAATTTTAGAAAGATTAGTTTAAGATTATCATAGATAACATCAGGAACCTCAACTCCAATTTTACACTTCAATGGAAAGATCCATCCATACTTTGAAAATACATCTATCACCATTATTAAGTATTTTATACCGCCATTAAATTTTGAAAAAGATTGCATGTCAACTAAATCAGCAGCCTATATTTCATCGATTCCATTTACAAGGAGTTTCCTTTTTCTATAATATTTTACAACTGGTTTATAAAATTCGTTTGCAAGTTCATCAGTCCATTTAAGATCGCAATAGTGATCAATAGTTTCTAGATCCCTTTTAGTATCAATAGTTTCTAATTCTTTATTTTTGTATTTTTTACTGATTGTTGATAGTTTTTTAGACTTGTAATCTTGAACACCTAACCCAAAAATTTACTTTAGTTGATATAATGGGTCTTTCAGTTCTCTAAGGATAGGATATAATACCTCGTTCAATTCTTTAACGCGTTGTAGGATTATTTATAACATCGATTTGTTCAATCATAATTTTATCAGCTAGATTTCTACTTGGAATATCTGTAAAATGTTTATAAGCAAAGTTGTGAACCTAAGCTGCATTATCAACTCTATTTACATGTTTTCTCCATTCTTTAGGTGCATCAGTAGAAGTTAATCTTTATTAGTAAATTAGTAAGTTAATCTTTATTATCTAAATTAGTACCATCTCCTGCAAAGTTCATTTCAGGTAAATGCATTTCACTTAGAAACTTTCCCCATGACAAATTAAGTGTATTTGTTATTGAATTAAATGAATTGACTAAATGACCTCCATGCTTTTCTGCTTGTATAAATTGAGTGTTTGTTGCATTACAAATAGCGTAAGTTCCACGTAGGATATTTCTATTGTTTTTGCTTACAACATGCTGTAAATTTAGTGTATCTGTTTTGTTTCTACATTTAACGCAGTACATTTTTATAACTATTTTAATTTTTTTATTACATTTTTAAATTAAAATAAAATCTTTATATATAAAATGGATATTATAGATTTATCATGGAGTGTAAATAAAAGCAAGCTTAATAATAACTGGTTATTGCCTAAAAGTATAAAGAGTAATTATTGTAGAAAAGTCTATTGTAGGAGTTAAACTTTCTTTTAAGATATGGTTGGTTAGACTATGACCATTTTCAAGTTTTTGCTAAATCTCTTTACCAACCAGCCCAGTTGGCACGGACATAAAAACGACGTCTTTTAAACGTTTTATACACAATTCAGACGTCTTTTGAACGTCTTTTAAACGTTTTGGACGTTTTTTGAACCTTCAAAAGACGTTATTTTTAGGTCCGAAAATAAAAAAAATAAATTTTTATATTTAAACACCTTATTGCTATGGTTATACTATATAAAAAATAGCTTTGGTATATATGAATAAATGTTAGTGACATGCTTTAAAAAATAAAACAGAAATTTTTAAAAATTTACTGAAAACCATTGCTAATTATTGGAACTTATTATTAATAAAATACAAAATGCATGCTCTCTAAAGTAAAAATCGTCACAGCGGAGTTAATTAATTTTCACAATAAAGTAGTTATACGTGGTTTCACTAACAACCTGCAACTAAAGTATTAACAAAAATATGTTTACTGTTGCCAGTGCAGTGAATCATTTTATATCAACACACATGCCAAATATAATGCATTTTAGTGACGAAATAGACACATATTTTATTTTATTAGTGATGGATATAGAGGTCAAAATAAAATTAATATGTTTGAAATAACACAATTCTGGTTATTTAATTTATCAAAACATATAAAAAGACGTTAAATTTAAAAGTCAAATTTAGCAATGAATTATTTAAGCAAAAGAACTGTTTCGTTTGGGTAACATGCCACCAATAATAAAGTTAACCAAATGATCGCATAAATATTTTTTATTTTTAAATGTAAAAATAAGCATACCTACGTTTTCAAAAACTGCAATAATTTAAATAAGTACAATTAAAAAAATAGCTCACAATAAAAGTTAACCAATTAAAATGACAAAGTATGATCTCTTGCACCAAGTATTGTATTTTGATCTTCGTTTTTAAATGCTTTCACATAGTCTTAATGTTTCTTTAATATGTCTTAAGTATAAGAAGGACTTCTCACCAATAAGTAAAACATTTAGTTTTCTACCACTTTTGTTCTCGTTGGTTTGCATTTTGGTTTAACAAGATCTATTGATGTAAAAAGATTTAAAAAACGCATAAATAAAAATAACAATTTAAAAACAAAAACTCCTTACTTATAATAGATATAAATAATAAATGACTGACAATAACATAAAAATTTACTTTAAATTATTTGGAAATTAGTTTAAATACACAATAATTAAAAAAACGTTATAGACTATTTTGAAAACTTTATACTTAATAAACAACTATTTTTCTAATCACATAAACTGTTATTTTCTTATTTTAACATTTTTCCATTATAGACTATTTTGAAAACCTTATACTTAATAAACAACTATTTTTCTAATCACATAAACTGTTATTATTTTATTTTAACATTTTTCCTTACATAGAGATCTTTTAAACAACACAAGTTTAGTACGTCTTTATACTTTAATATCTATAATAATAAGTTTACTAAAAAAAAGCCACCATTTTTATACAGTGGTAATATAAATATTGATGGTACAGCATATTAACAGTGTTAATAATTTAATAAATAAACTTAGCTTATTAGATTAAATTTAGGTAAAAAACACAAAATATATTATTCTATTATACTTAAGTTTTTAAATGTAATTAATGTACCATTTATATTAAAATATGTTAAATCGCAAACAGGGGTCCACCTCATTAAATAATATTCCGACTGATAGTGCTCTAAAACAGATCATAAGGTTTTATTAGAGCTTCTGAATAAAAAGAGAGTGAGATAAACCTATAATAAAAACAATTATAAAAAAGCCTTTATTTGAAACCCTAATCCTGGCGGGTTGCAAAATTATTAGGGACACTTTACTTTGTAAGTAATTTTGAAGTATAACTACTTTAATGAATAAATACATATCTTGTAGTTATATTTTTATTATTTTATTGGTAGAGAGCTTTATTTAGGATATAAAGCAACATAATTACTTATTCATAGCTATGAACTTTCTGACATAACAAATAAGGTGATAATCTTAATGTTTTGCAATGCCACCCTCAGCTACAAAAACAACTTTTAGTTGTCGGGGCATGCTTTTTATGCAGATATCTACATTGTGCTGAAAAATGGGGTTGAAATGCCACTCTCTTATAAGGGTTTCTATCAATTACTGTTTAGTAGTGATGGTTTCTTAGGCAATTTTGCGTCTTGTAAACTCCCATAGATTTTTTATGGGGTTCATACCAGGTGAATTCCCTGGACATGGCAAAACACGCACTTTTTTCAGTTAGGAGTGCTGTAACACTTTATGGCATGGTGCTGAGCCATGCATAAACATATACTCTTCATAACCAGGGGGCCATTCTTGGACCTGGGAAAGGTGTCTGTTTTTCAGTATTCACTTGTAATGGTCATGCTTTATGGTCTCTTCCGCAATGTAAAGGCAGCTTAAACCCTTAGCTGAGATCAGAAAACACATCATTACACTTACAGGATGTTTAATTTTTTCTAAAAAGCAGTCCTGATTTTTTACAAAAGTCACCCTTGAATTTTTCTTCTGGACGTCGTTGAACAAATGATGTTGTATCCATCAAAATCAGAAATGTTGATTCGTCCGAAAGGCAGACCTGTAAAATATTTCAAAGATATTTAACCTGTAAAACATTTTAAATATATTTCAAAGATAAATTATAACCCTTAAATTTTTTTCTGGTTTCTTGCAATATTTTAAATTATATTTACTCTACTTCAATAATCATATGCTAGTGTTTTCTAGCCCATTCCAGTCGCTTTTTTTTTTAGTTTCAGTTAAACGTGGTTTTTTAGTTAGACGACTGCCCATTAATTTCTCTTAGCCAACTGACTCTGAACCGTCTTTTTAGAGATGCTATATCCTTCATTGTTTAAAAATAATCAAGTTAAGACACACTTTTATTTCTGTTTTTAAGACAGATGTTTCTAATTTTGCAATGACAATGTGGAGTAGTGATTCATTTTCTAGTACTATTTGTATCAAGTTTTCTTTTAATTCAACTCACTACTAACTTTAAAATGCTTGCAATTACTGCTATCTCTTTCTGAGAATGTGTTGAATGAAAAAGTAATTTTTTTACCTTTCTGCTTTTTCTTGGGTTAAGTCTGGAGACTTGCCTATTCTAAAAAAATCAATGAGAGATAAGAATTGTTATTACAATTAATTAATTAATGTCATTACAATTTAAAAAAAAATTATAGCTAAACTAACTGAACTATTAATCAATACTTATGTTTCAATAGTTCTGAACTCAAAAAACTTGCAAAAAATTGTTTCAAAAATTAATAATTGAAATTTTGAACTAAATTTAACCACACTTTTCAAAAATTGACAGGTAATTGAGTAATAGCCTAACTTTTTGACAGATCGAATAGACTGACCCAATTTTAATTTTAAAAACAACTATAGTTATATAAGTAACTAAAATACACAATAAAAAATTATTTAAAAACAGTTTATTGATAACAATATTGCTGGCAAAAATCATTTAAACTTTAATATTACTTAAAAAATGAAGTGTCCCTAGTATTTTGGCAACCCACTGTGTATGGTTTGTAAAAAAAATATGTCTCAACAAAAAGTTTCTAACAAAATGCATTCTCAATCTTTGATTGTGGCCTTTGGTAAGCCTACCCAATTCTTGTGGTACATGATTTCTATTGATAGTAACTTATTTGTTTATAACTTTGTAGGTTTAGACAAGATTGCTGTTTTCTCTTCTATTTGATAGATTTTGTAAGCCTAATTCATTTAATCTTTGCTCGTAACTTGCTCCTTTTCTTTTGTAGCCAATTTTTGTGGCTTTTTGTTGGACTTTTTCAACAAAATTTATATCTTTAATAAAATATTGGTTCTATATTTAAGAAGCATATTCTAAGTGCGGTCAAACGAGTGACGTATATAAATTTTTTTAAATGTTTTTTCTGATAGAAAACTGCATTTTTTAACATTTTATCATTCACCTTACTATTTCTTCAATGTGGTATATCCATTTTAAAGGGTTGGAAACATAAACACATAGGTATCTTTCTAATGACGCAACTAATTTTTGCTGTTTAAAAATGAAAGACGTATTTAAAAAACATTAAAAACAAACAAATACAGAGTAAAAAATTTATAAAATTACAATGTTTCCGAAAAAAGAAGAAGAAAAACAAACTAGATGATTTCTTAGAGAAAATTAAACAACTAAAATTTAAATTAAGGTCTAAAGAAGAAAATAATACATATCTAGAAAAAGAATTATAAACTTGGCAGTGGAAACACTGATAATAATAACAATTTACGTATAACGATAAGGCATGGAATGTTGTTGCAGCAAAAACAGTAAAAAAAAAAAACCAGCACAAATAGATATAACTAATACTATTGCAAATAAAACAGCTGAGAGAGCTAGAAGGAAAAATAGGCGAATTTGTTTGGTTTAAACCAGTCTATAAAAAGCAATAAAAAAAAAGTAGATGATAAAAAAAAAAAGAAGTATATAAAGTAATTAAAGTTATAAATTTAGAGAGTGAGTAAAAAACCAATTACAAGTACAATCAAAAGATATCTTGCAAAAGTCCCTAAATTTTAGAACTTGTTAATGCATGCAAGAAATCAAATTCTGAAAACGGCTTTTTGAAACAAGGAACAGATAACAAATACTTACTTTAATACTGACACAACTGGGCAAAAAAAATAATTTTAACGAGAATTTTTAAAAGCTAAAGAACTAAAGAATTTGAAAAGCTAAAAAAATTTGAAAGCTTAATAGATTATATCAATATAGTTATATCTAAATAGATTTAACTGGAGTCACAGGTTTACTGAACTTGATGTTGATCTTTGTAATTAAGATTTATGAAAATTTAAGAAAGTGGATGTAATGATTTTATACTATTTTTTAATTAAAAACCAACTGAAAGCAGAAGATCTCTATGGATTAATAATGAATTGAAATACAAAATTTTTCTCAAGCGTAATCTTTGGTATCTGTACAAATCCATTCATTTCAAAAAAGGAAAAAAAAAAATAGGAAACAGAATCAAAAAATAATCCAAAGTAAGTCTATCCTTATATTATTAGTAAACTGAAAACTTTTTTTTTTTTTTTTTTTTTTTGTTTTCAATTATTAATCGTAATATAACAATATATAAACTTGGTATCTGAAAGAAGATCCAAATGATCTTGTCGCCAGAACCATATAAAATATATCATACGTGTATATATAATAAAATAAAAATACAATTATTCTAATAAATAATAACAATGCAGAAGAAACAAAAACTGAAAATAATTTTACAAATTATCAAAAGTGAAAAAAAAAATTTACATTTCAAATATATTCATATAAATTGCCAGTAGAAAGAATATAGAATTTTAATTTAGTTTTAAAAACGGAAAACGATATTGACAAATCAAAATCTGGAACAACAATTTTGTTCCATGAATACGGTGCTCGATAGTTTATGCAAAATTGATTAAACTTTGTTTGACAAAAGCGTTTAATTAATAAATTATTATTTCGTAAAGCATATTTGTTTATAGCTTCATAACAAAAAATATCTTTGAAATTAGACAATGGTTGTTCACTTTTACAACGAAACATATAACATTAAATATTATAGACATTGAGTTCGTAAACGTTAAGTGCTTTTACGTTTTTAAATAAAATATTTGAATGAGAAAAAAGATTTTGAAATCGTTTAAACGATGTCGAAAGTACCTAATGTATATTGTGATCTACCAAATGAATTGGAGATTTCACGAATGAACTGTGTAATGGCTTGTTCAGTTGAACAATTTAATTTAAAACCGAATTGATTTATATATAGAAGTTTATTTAGATTAAAGTAATTGTATGTTTTATTGTATATAATTCTTTCTAAAATTTTTGAGAAAGTTAAAAGTACTGAGATAGGGAGATAATTACTAATATTGGATTTTTTTTCCGTTTTTGTGTATAGGAGTTAATTTATATATTTTTAATTGGTCGGGGAATACACCTTGCTGTAAAACCTGAAGACCATATAAGAGTAATTACAACTAAAAACAACAAAATATCACCTCGATGTCAGCTTAGACAACAGTCAAGTAATCTAATAAATAGATCACTAATATGGTCACATGTGAAAGTATACCAAAAAAACTTTGTTTGAAAAGTGATTTTCAAACTTAAATGTTCACAAGTCTCTAGGTATTAATTTATATTTATCCCATTTTTTCAAGTAAAACTTTTCATATTTTTATTAAGTAAATGAGCTAACAGTTTAGCGAGACCATTCTGTATGATCTTTAACTATTCAATTTTAAGTGAAACATTGCCTACAAGCTGGTTAAAATGAAATATTACACCAATTTAAAAAAAGATGGGGATAGGTTTGCAAGTAACTACCTACCAATACCATTGACCTATGTTGTTGTAAGGTAATGAAAAGTATTGTTAAAGACACAATAATGAACCATTTAAGTAAAAACAAATTAATAATACTAAATAAAAATAATAATACCAGACAAAACAGATTCATTAAATCAAAAAATTGTGGCAAATCTACTTGAGACTTAAGTAATAAAAACAGAAGTAATAAATAGTGTAATACTTGTTGATATCAAGGATTTTTCTAAAGCATTTCATTCAGTTATGCATTCCAGGTTGCTCTTTAAATTAAAATAAATTGTAATTGTTGTAAAAATTGTTGCTATGGTGTAAAGCTTTTTAAGCAATTTGAAAACAGTGAGTTGTTTTGGGAGTATTCAGAATCGGAATGAGAGTCAGTTCATTGTGGGGTACTACACAGATTGGTTTAACGACTTTTGCTTTTTATAATATATATACCGTAAAGTTCTGTCACCATATAACTTCGGTCATTTAAAAAAAAATACAAAAAAAACATGTAAAACTCAAATTTAACAAATATTTTTTTCTCAAATAATATTTGTAATTAGTTGGTAAATATAAATCTATAAAAAAATTAATAATATTTTATGCAACCTGCTGAAATAATTCTTTAGCAAAACAACAATTTGAAGAAATGCATACTGTTAAAATCTAAAATAAATAAACTATTAAAATAAATGATCATATTTAATCTTAGCACTAAATAAACTATTAAAATAAATGATCATATTTAATCTTAGCATTATTAAGAATCATCAAATTAACTATATTTGCAAAAAAACAATTATTGGTTTTTAAAAATTAACTTCTTTTTTAAATAAAATTAGTAAAATTTTTAAATACTCTAACTTCGGTTATTCACGGATAAACAACGAAGGAGACAATTTGTGAAATATTGATAAGTGTTGCGAATATAAAGTTTAAAGGTAACTTTACTTGTAAATTTACCAGTAAATTTGACATTTTTATAATTGATACACACCATGGTATTTTATTTGAATAAAAAACTTGTTCATAATTTCGACGGTTCTTTGAGTTCTAAAAAATATCATGCTTGTGACATTTTTTTAAGAGATAAAATTAATGCTCAACGACAATTATGGATGCGATGCAAACCCTGTGAAAATTGTTTGTGTGGATCTTGCTGTTCTGCTATGGTCAACGATACGTGCAAGAATTGCCAGTATATATACAAAACTTATTTAAAGCATTGTTGTGTTTTTTTTGTTAATTGAAAAAAATCTTTTTAAATTAACTAAAAAATATATTTTCAATTGTATTAACCGGTGACGTAGCAAATGTGATCATGTTCAAAGTAATAAAATAGTTAAAAAAGTACAAAAAAATTTTAAATACTACTACTTATATTTAAAAAGGCCTTTTTTTTATCTGCTCCTTCTTGTTTTATTTAGTGCTCTTAAAGATTTTTTTTTTGAGCCCGCCCCGACGTCCTTCTTAGTTACTGGTATTGCCTGAATTTATATCGTAGTTTTACAATTAGAAAAAAAACATTTAAAAATTTGTGACGTTAAGTTTGTGATACGATATTAGTATTTATATAGTGGCCGAACTAATGAGATGGTATTAAAAGTTCAGTTAAAGTAGATGTTTTCATTTTAAATTAAATATTGAGTAATAGTTTTTATTTTTTATTTTTACAATATCAATTACCAATAAAGTTTTCTGTAAAAATAAAAAATATTTTATATTTATGCATGATAAATAAATGTTCAAAGCTTAACTGAGAAAACTTAGGCGATTTTACGGTATGTGATTTACAAAAAAATTGAACAATAAACAAAAGCAATAAAAGATGACCTATTACAATATTTTGAAATTTTCAAGAACTTTAATAAAGTTAAGTTGCAAAATCATATACTCAGCCCATTAACAGTCAATGGCCGAGTTGGTGGAAATTCAAAATCCATAGAGGGTTTACTAGAAATTCAGCCAGACATAATTTTTAATGCATTTGTGTAGTACCTTATTGGAATAGTCTACCAGATTTTGTCGTTGCATCAAAGACAATTAACCAATTCAAAAATAATTATGACAATTGGATTAATTCATTTGTTCATCGGTCTACTATAGCTGGGTCTCGATTGATTCCCAACTCATAGAAGTTTCAAATTTTTATTGTAGAATAAAAAATAGTAATAATAATTTGCTGATGGTTTGAAAATAATTGCAGCTAGAGAAAAAAATAAAGTAAATTAATTTATTCAGTTTGATCTTGACATTTTATTTAACTGGATAAAAAATGGCAAATCAGTTTTAATAAAGGTAAATGTGAAATAATGCAATTTGATTTAAAATAAAGTATACATTAAAATTTATAATTGCTACAGAAACAGATATCATTCAACAGGAACTTAGATAATATTTTGATACAAACTTGACACCATAGCAATAAAATGTTTTTTACATTAACAATTAAAATAGGAAACTTTTTTTGATTTTATAAAAAGATACATTCTTGTAACTCTAAGGTGAGAAAGAGATTCCCGCAGTTCCATAAGAGGAGATTCATGAACTAAAACAAAGTAACAAGATCTATAAAGATTATCAGCAACATACTTATGTCCAAGACAATAAACGATGTGATAGCTATACAAAGAAAGTATATGGACCTTAAAATTCTTAATTAACCAGCTCAGAAACTTTTATACTTTCTCAAACATGAATAAAAGACCAATAATTAGTGAATAGTGTAAAGTGATGAAAAATAAGGTAACATATCCATTTTTCATATCTGTAGTGATTTTACAATAGTAGTAGGAAAATGCCGGTTCTGGGACATTTTTCATTTTCAACCATATTTTCAATCATATATTTAATTAAATATATGATTCATTATCATTCATAGTGTGTATAAATTATATAACTAAGAAATAAATTTTTAGGTCACTTCGTGATCAATGCTACGCTAAATCATTTTTTTAAGATTTAAAAATTAGTATCAATTTCGTTTCTATTGCGTGACGTCACAGGTCACGTGACTTGTCAGTGCGCATGCGCTTAATTTTTATGGATCTTGTACAGCATATAATTCTAGCTCAGTTGCTGTTATTATAGTCGTTGCATTATTTACAATGTAATTATCATATACAGGAATAACAGGTGTAGATTCGACTATAAAGCTATTATTTAAACATACAGCTGCAAAATAACTATTAGATGTATCAAGTGAAAGTACAGCTCCTGAAAGCATATAGGTTTTATTAGATGTTATATTAAGTCCAGAAAATCCTTGTCCAAAATTTGTACCACCAAATGGTGTATCTGTTGATATGAGTTGTCCAATATTTTGATAATGCATAGACATCAGTGGATGGAATGCTTGTTTGAATATAATGTTTTTCCATGTTCCATTAATGTTGTAACTAAGACGATATTTGTAATATCCATCTTTGTTTTTATATTTCCAGTTATTATATAATTGGCTATATATTGCACCTGTAGATGGAATAGAATTGTACTGATAATATGCTCCATAATAATTTTTTGGAAATGATACTGATGATATCTGCCTAACCATTAGCGTTTCCCCTGCTGTGTAATTGTGTGGAATATAATTGTCGTTAGCATTTGTATTGTTTATAGCTATAAACAATGCATCATAGAATTTTTGAGCTAAAAATAGTTGTTGACGCGAGTCGTAATGTATGGAGTCTACGTTTGTATTTCTCATGTTAGGTGGAAGATTAATTATATTTATGCATGAGGTAAATGGAATGTAATCACTAATACTTGTTAACGCATTTTGAACTGGACTTGCGAATGCAGAGTTAGCTGCAACCCATGTAGGACTCATTTGAAAAGTAATGAATGGAATGGTATTTGATTTTACTTGTGAGTTTGCTAACGTGTCAAATTGATTTGATGAATACCCTACATAATCTCTTATGGTCTGAATAAAATTCATTAGAATATATCTGTAATTGTCACACCAACCAGATACAGAATCTGTTTCTCCTTGACTCCAAGTTACGCCACAAAATTCAGCATTATAATGGGTTAAAATATACATAATCCTACGAGTTAAATCTTTAAATCCAGTTCCATATGGCATAAAATAATCATTGCTAAATCCCATTCCACCCAACATACATGGAAGTATCATTAACATTTCATCTGGATTAATGATGTTCAAATTATTAGAACTTACAGCATCTTGCATTATTAATCCAGCTAGTATTGACCCATATCCAGCATAACACATACTATCTGATTCATTTGCATCTAATCTAAGAGAACAAGGAAGTAACGCATCAGTTTGACCATTATCCATACCGAATTGAACTATTCTTCTATGCATATAATTTATAGTAGTTATGGCGTCTGAATTACCCCATTCTCTACCGTAGTATGTATTAGATTGTCCAGCAACAATTAGAACTTTGTATTTATGAGGATAAGGAACTATTCTTTCTATATAATTTATTACATTATTAAGTCCATCTTTTGTATCAAAATAATTTTTTGTTGTTGCATCCTGTGCATTAGTAGGATCAACTACATTTATAAGTTTATGTGAATTCAAATTTATGTTAGCACTCATACTATTAGTTCCATCTAATTTTAGACATGCACTGCTAGAAGTTTGATTATTATCTACATAATTCTTTGTAGCTGCATCCTGTGCATTAGTAGGATCAACTAAATTTATTATTTTATGTGTATTTAGATCAACCTTTGAAGTCGCTTTGTTATTTATATTAATATTAAGATTTAAACTGCCACCTGATGTGCTACCAAAAGCAGATAATCCATTCATTGAACTACTACCGAATATATTAATACTCATTTTATATACTCATTATTATTATTTAATTTACTTTTATAATATATCTAAGATTCACCAAAGTGAATTGATGATGCTTTGAAATTCTTTTCCATCATTTAGTTTTTTCAAGACATAGAGACACAAGTGCCCGCAATAGGAAGTATTTCCAAACTGAACTTGTTCAGTATTGTAGTAAACAGGACTGTGTAAATATTGAACAAGTTCAACTGGAGGTGGTAGACCATAAGAGTCGAAACTTAGTTTCATATCTCCGTCTTTATACCAGCAAATCCAATGAAATCCACCTGTACTTGAATCTCCAGTATTTATTATTCCACATTCTTTTTTTTGTGTATTTTTAGGTAATTCATCTCTTACAAATACACCTCTAAAGTTTTTTATTTTTAATTTTTTTGCTGCTTCTATTAACTGAAAGTTTGTTAATGGTACATTTGGTAATATGATTCCTTCAACATTGATTCTTTTATTCATTTTTATTAATAGTTTGAGATTTTTTAAAATAATTTTTTAAAATTACTTACCTGCCTGCCTGCTTGTTTATTTTAATTTATAATGTCCGTATGCTAGGGTATGAATTCGATTATCTAAAATAACTCTTTTATCATCTTCTGCACTGAGTGCTATTTTGTTTATTTCTTCTGTATATATATCATGACAATGAGATCTTATAACATTCATTTTTCTCATCTGATCTTTCCTATTCATAAGGCAATCTTTATAATCTTCATGTGTTATATAATTTTTAACTACATTTTTCTTTACTCCCTTACATCTCTTTTTATCTTCTCCATCTATTTTGAAAGAGTACAATTTTGATCTAAGTCCTATAAACTCTTCAATTTGTTTTCCTGCATATTCATCTTTAAACATTCCCAATACTTTCTTATTTGTTCCTACTTTAAATCCATTTTTAACAGCTGGATGATTTTTGTCAAATTCACTTGTATCAAATTTACTTTCAATGTCATTTACAATAACTACATAAAAGTCTTCTGTTTTTATTTCATAGACTAAAGAGTCTGTGTCTGTGAATAACAGTTTAGCTCTATCACCATATTTATATTTTATGTAATCGTAATGAAATTCATACATGAGTGTTTTACTCAAATCTAAAATACACATACCCAAGTAAATAGGTTTGTTATAAACTAGTTTTGTTCTTTTCATATGAATAGCTATTAAATTTTCATCAAATATAGTCCTGCTTTCATAGTTGGGTTTTGATGCTAATTTAACAGCTTCTTCTCTTTAGTGACTAATCTCACATCAACTCTGTTTTCAATGTTTTCCATTGTTTTTCCAAATACTGAATTATTCATGAGTTTAAAAAAGTTTTTTTCAAAGTCATTTGTTGCTTTTGTTATTAGATCTGTATTGAGTTTAATGTACTTACTTAGCCATGCACTTTCTTCAAACTTTATTCCTCTATGAATTTTAGTCAATTTTAATCCTAATCTTTCATACAATTTCAAATTTTCATAATGAATGATATAATTTTTCTTATGATTTATATTAGATACTAATTTTTCAACTTTGTTTATTTTTAATCTTTCAGGAGCAAGTGGATAATCATTATGCAAATCATGTAAGTGTTCAGGATATCCTAAATCTACTTCTAATATGCAAGAAGTAGATTTCCAATTTTCTATTTCTTTTTCATTCATCCATTTAAACCCATGTGTAGGAAGGGGTTTGCTCATTGCCCATCCGTATAAATTGTTAGCATCTAAATATTGTATGTAAGTAGATTCTTTACTTTTATCATAATTTTCCATATACTTATTATTAGCAACTCCCAACCTGTTAGAAATTGTGCTAATTCCACCTCTTATTCCTTGCTTTATCATAAGAATCATATCATAATCACTTAATAATTCTAATTGTACTTTTGTTTCTTTCAAAGCAGCATCCCAAGCTAATCCTGGTGAAGTATAGTACCAAGCAGGATCTAATTTATAATTTTTTATACATACATCTCTAAAATTTTAAAAGACATCAACTAGTAACAATACATCAGATTCGTTATATAAATTATGATAGTCTCTAAATGTTTTACATTGAAACTCTTCCCATACAGTTTGACCATGTAAATAATTTTCATCACTTATTCCTTCATCGTTTAGTCTTAAATAAAATGATTCTTTTGATGGTAATTGTGTTTCATTTAATTTATCAATAGAGTCAACCCATTCATAAGGATAAACACCTTTTCTTAACAATAAATTGAGTTCATTTCCAGAATAGTATCTACTAACATTCTTACATTGCTCCTTTGTTAGATTTTTAGTTAAACTATCTAAACTAGAAGCCATAAATCTAAAACTATCAAGAAAACGTAGTTGTAGTATAACTTCAATAACTTTATTTTCTTTATTCGTAAATTCATTTACTTTAAGTTCTTTAGAAAAGCTGATATACTTTTCTTCATTGTTAGGAATGCAATTTATTTTACCTGACAATTTCTTTATGAACAAGTGAGAATCATAATTAGATAAATTGTGAAATAAGATTGGAATGAATTTTGGAATTTTAAATTGCAAATTACAATCACTATGTGCAGCACCTCTATATTTTCCAGTAATATGACAATGATCTCGTACTCTATCTTTTCCTAGTTCGTTTTCACAAATGTGACATATTTTTGCATCATCAAATTTTTTTTTGTCTTTAATAGTAAATATCATCTTTTTTGGAAATTTTAAATGATCGTTGTAAATCTTTTTTACATCTTCTTCTAGCATATCAATAAATCTTTGTGCTACATCTTCATCTTCATTACTTGCAGTGAATGTAACTAGTTTACTTTGATATACACTTTCATCAAAGCATTTAATATAGTAACAAAATGAACTAGGTGTATGCTTTTGGTATTGCTTTGTATAGGAACTATTTGAGTTTGGTTCACAAGTATTAATAGGTTTAATAATACTTTCAAAACCAGCATAGACTACAAAAGGTACTCTCATTGTTTTTTTAAAATGATTAAACTGTATCATTGTATTTGGCTTTAGAAGTTCAATTCGTACTGAATCGTGAGTAACACAATACAATTTATGCTTTGATAAAGATTCTTCAGAACTAAATGCTTGTAAACAATTTCTACAAAAGTGTCTAGTATGTTCATTGTTAGATATTTGTGATGAAAGTAATCTACTTAAACTTTTTATTAAACAATAGTGATTGGTTTCATTATTCGAAATGAGTAACAAATCTATTTTATGTTGTCTATTTTTCTCATTTGATATTCTTAAAGGATAAACTGAACTTTCATATCCAAAGACATTAATACTTATGTCTTGATTATTTTTCTCAAATTGAGTAATTTGATGGAGTGACACTGGGAATTCTATTTTTTCCCAATATAATTTTTTATCTTGTTCTTTTAAATCTTTTTCTACTCTTTCAGGATGATCATATTTAGGATTAAAAAATCGAGCAACGCACCACTTAAAGCATTCATTGTCTTCATTCTTCATATTAATAATTGCTTTTTTAGATGCTAACTCTTTAGGAAGAGGAATGTAAGATTTACCTTTAATAGGCTTATATTCAATTATATCTATATCCGTCTTTTTAACTGATACAAATCTCGAATTTGATTTTGTTCGTTGAAATGCGGCTAATAATTCTAAAATTCTTTGTTCAGCTCTTTCGTAAAAGTCATTTAAACTTGTTGATTCTAAAACAACTTCTGCTTTTGTTTTAAATGCTGCAATTGCTGAAATAGTTTCTCCTTTTTTAATATCAGTACTCTCCATTTTACACAAAAGATCAATACTGATCTTTGATCCTTTATTGATATTTAGTATTTGAATGACATTATTTTTAGCTTTTTTCATAAAGGACAAAGCATCATATCCTTCAACACCTTGAGCTGAAAATTATCTTGTCACATTTCTAACAGCTGATTGTGTTAATTTAAACTCTATTGGTTTCTTTTTTCTCTTCTTTTCTTTTTTAGATTCTATAGGTTTTCTAACATGTTCACTTTTAAATCCTACTTTTTCATACAAATTAGAAACTGTAGATTTTAATGTATTAATTTGCGTAGTAGCTATTTCTTTAATAGGATTAGGAATATATAATATAACCCAATTTGTTAATGAATTGATTTTATTAAAAAATCTATTAGTAATATTTGCCATTTATATATACAAGAAAAAATATTTAACTCATTTTCATTTTTTTATATTTCTTGTTAAGAAATTAATTGACAGTGAAAATCATTTCTTATTATATTTTTTATATATACAATAAAAAATTATTTATATCGTTTTCATTTTTTATATTTCTTGTTAAGAAATTAATTGATAGCAAATAAACATTTCTTATTATATATTTTTATAGACTTATATCTATAAAAATAATTTATTTTTCATTTTCTGATTTTATTATTTCTATTTTTACTCCATTTTTAACTTTTCCATTATACTTCTCAGCATATGATTTACAATGCTTTTCTTTACGAATGTAGTCATACAATGAATTGTATATTTTAACTTCACCAGTTTCTATATCAGTAAGTTTTATAGTTGTTGGATTTGTTCTAATTTTCGCAAGCCAGTCATATTTAGGATCTCTTTTTTTTTTTTCTTTTATAGGATTATTTCTAGGTCTTCCAGCTTTTTTTTTCTCTTTTATTACTTTTTCTTTTTTAACTCTTTTAACTCTTACAATCTTTGGTTTTTTTTGTTTTTTAGTAATGATATTTGATTGTATAAATTCTTTATCAATTAAATTATTATCCATAGCAATCATAACTAATGCAATGTGATCTTTAGATGTTTGTTGTATATTATTTTCTTTTAGTAAATTTAATAAATACTTTTTTGTATATTTTATTTTGTCACTCATTATTATATATACAAGAAAATTATTTAACTCATTTAAAAAAAATATTTTTATTGCACATTTTACTATTTTCTTTTTCTAATATTCAAAGTTAAATCTATCTCCATTAGACTTTAGTCTACCTAATCTTTCTGACACAATAACAGCAAACGCTTCAGTTCCGACTGGAACATTTTCACTAAAGTTTGCTATGATCTGAATATCTGATGGTGAAGCTTTTAATTTTTCTGATTGATGTCTTAAATCGAAAACCATAAGTGGATATAAATCTCTATAGTCTGAAGGTGTTATGTTACAATTTGAAATGATTTTATCTATTCCACAAAAATTTTCTTTAAAGTTAGATACATCTGTATAAGCTCTTGAAACTTGTTGATTTGAAAATGATAGTTCATAATCAGCTTCAGGATATCTTATATTATTAATCACAACTTGCATATTTGTTAAGTTACAATGATCGAATATTGAAGCATTTTGTGTTTGATCATTATCTCTATTTGTTTGGAATCCAACGATAATATATCTAGGTTTTTCATCACTTTTAACACCAAGTTTCCAAGTCATTTTAGATGTTTGTTGAGGAGTTGTAGTTTCACACGATCTAGAATAAAAAGCTACTGGAATTGCTGCTTTATTGCTAATAATAGTATTAAAAGTATGTCTTCCTTTATCTGATGGTGTGACATAAGGCATCCATAATGATACTTTGGTAAGATTTACTTTTCCTTCAGATGCTCCAGCAGCTCTAAAAATAGCATCATTGTCATTTTTTCTTTGTAGAGTTAATGTATGTTTAAATCCGTAAATTACTTTAGTATAATCCTCACAGAATCCGAAAATATGATTTAAAGGAATACAAAACGAAAATGTACCTTTTGTAGCAGGTTTTTGTATAATATATGCTTGTCTTACTACAAATCCAGTATAAGTAGTCAAATTTGCATCTGTTGTATTATCTTTGTACCATAGTTGATTTAATCCTTCTGCTAATTGTAAGTCATTTGAATATTTGAGCATTCCTAACATTGTAGTTGCTTGTCCTAAATTAATTACTGTTTCTATATTCTGTCCTGATAAATCATATGCCATTCTATCAAATACATGCATAATTCCATTGTGTGTAAGTGTAACTACATCTGGATTAGCATAGGATGTACCATCTGCTTTTAGAAGTCTTCCTTCAACTTGTATATAAGCTTTAGATGGTTTAAAAAATGAATCTGTCATCTCAATATTAATTTTTATTGGTACGGTATCATTTATATTTGTACCATTTTGTGGAGTATACTCTCCAAATTGATATCTGAAAATACTATCATCAATAAAGGGATCTTCTGTTAAATCTAAACTTTTATAATCTGCCATTTTTATATGCATAACATTTTTTTTTAATTCATTTTACATTAATTTAATAAAAAATGTTACTGAAAATTATGCCATTTTTAATCCTCTTCCCATCTTTACTAATTCTTCCAGTTTAATAGCGTTTGAATGGCTTAATTTTTTATTTAATCCTCTTTTAGATCTTTTAGATGGTATTGCAGATCCCATCATCAATTTATTTATATTTGTTGTTACTTCATTAGATATATTTTGATCAAGATCATTAGCTCCAGACTCAACTAAATTTGCAAGTACTTGTTTACTTTCAGGTTTAAGCTTTGATTTTTTAATCAACTTGTTTCCTTTTTCTAATATAATATCTTTAGCTGTAGAGATTGCATTTGTAGCTAGTTCTATACCTGCTACTTTTGCAGCATCTATTGCAGTTTTTCCTAAATCACTAGCAATGGCTTTATTAGCTAAACTACGTGATTTTTTAAGTGCATTATTAATCGATCTATTATTAAGTAAGCCACTAAAAGGACTAAAGATACCACTCCCATCAATAAAATGCTTTTTATAAACTTTTTTCTCAACAATTAACATTTTTTATATACTTACTATTTTTATTTAAATCTCTTCGAGATTCATAAGAATTAATTTATTTCACATAAATGCAGATCCCTTATTTATCTCTTAAACGGTTAGTTAACATTGTCTTCATACCAGATAATGCTCTAAAAAATTCAGAAGATTTTGCTCGATTATTTAGATTATTAACATCATCGAATATACCACTTCCACTTACAAAATGCTTTTTATAAACTTTTTTCTCAACAATTAACATTTTTATTTACTTACTATTTTTATTTAATCTAAAAATGTTCTGTAATGATTTATAATTTTCAGAATCAATTTCTCCTTGACGTAATAATTCATCACAAATAGCAACAGCCTCATTTCTAGCCCCAGTATTACCTGCTTCAAATGCAGCTATTCGTAATGCAAGCATTTTAACTAATTTATTTGGATCACTAGGAAGAATGATAACTCCTTTTCCAGATTTTCTAGCGATCTCTCCCCAAATGGGTTTTATTATTTTATTATATTTTTCACTTCTAGATGATCTAGGCTTTCCTGGATATTTACTAGAAGAAATAGCATCTGTTTCTTTTAATATATTTTTATAATTTTCAAGATCATCTTCATTGTATATATCTTTATCAGGACTAGATTTTGTTAACAATTCCCAAAGACCATTAGTTCCAATATATTTTTTATCATCAATAGTTATATCATTATTACTAATTAATATTGGTTTTTTTCCTATATACAATTTTCTATCTT
This sequence comes from Hydra vulgaris, assembly GCF_022113875.1. NCBI lineage: Eukaryota > Metazoa > Cnidaria > Hydrozoa > Anthoathecata > Hydridae > Hydra > Hydra vulgaris. The sequence goes on along the minus strand of NC_061170.1, from coordinate 42,007,213 downwards.
TTGAGTGTATACCAAATGTAAAATCTGCTGCCTTTTTATTACTATAGGCTGACTTTAAATAATTTGATGCTATAGTTCCTAATGAAACTATTTTACTTTCAGGTACATCCATTATTGCTGGATAATTTGATAGAGTGATAGCTAAATCAGCTTTATTTTCTAATTTAGCTAAGTTTTCTTTTATTCCAGATTGACTATCGATAATAGATTTGTATAAATTACCCAAGTCATACTGTAAGTCGTTATATCCAAGCTTTTCATTTACTGTATCTTGATAAATACCTTTTTTCAATCTTTCGAGCTCTTTAAAAGCTTAATTTCTTTTTTTCGGATCTACAATATCTAAAAACGACATTTTTATATACATAACATTTTATTTTAACGTATTATCATGTTTTACTTGAACATAATATATGTTTTACTTGAACATAATATATGTTTTACTTGAACATATATTATGATTTAATTAATATTTATTTTGTTAATATTTTGATTTTTATTAAACCTATTCTCTAACAATTCCATCTCCTCTTTCATAGCTTTCTCTTTGCTTTGGTTGAATAATGATTGTTTAGTTTGTTCATCAATTTCATTTTTAGATTTTGTTCTAATTTGTTCGATCATAGCTTGAAACTTTTCATATTCTGAAAGTATCATTGTAAATTCTACATCATCGATATTACCATCTTTTAAAGCTTTAGAAACATGGTCGCTTATAGTATTTAATTTTGCATCAGCTAATACTTTAATCTTTTCATGCTTTTCTGATTTTATATTTAATTTTTTAATTACTTGAGATCCTATTAATGACATTAAACCAATACCTAATGCTGCACCTTCACATGCAATAGCTACTGGTGTTCCAACTATTGTTGTTAAAAAACCAATACCAACAGCTCCAAGTGCCATAGTAGTTGCAAGTAATGAATTATCAACAACTGAAATTATTCTTACAGCTCTGTGATATTTTTTACTTAACATAGCTCTTCTACTTCTTTCACATTCTATTTTACCTTGAATTTCACTTATCTTATCTAATCTATATCGCTGATAAGATAGTGGTGGTGCAGTTGGATCAACTCTAAACTGATTAAGATCTGGATAAATACTTTTACATTCTTCATTTTTACATTCTTTGTTGTCTCTATTATATTCCATTCTTTTTTATAAAGAAAAACATTCATTTTAAGTTATTTTAATAAATCTCTTTTATTTACCAAAATTAAATATAGATTTAGAGTATTCAGGATCACTTTGTGATATATCACCGTCTTTATCTTTGTCAGATTTATAGTAGCCAGGATCACTTTGCGATCTAGTATTATCTTTATCACATATTTTATCAGTAATTAATTCTCCTATACTTGATAATATAGATTTAACAGAGTCTTTATCACTTTGTGGTTCTTCTTTTGGTTTTATATTTTTAGGTCCTGAAAGTACCTTTGCTTCGTTAGATCCCGAAGGGATCAATGCTCCGCTAGATCCTTTAGATCCATAAGAATTAGATATATAACTGATTATATTTATAATTCCATTATAAGATAAAATATATAATAAAAAATTTCCTTTTTTAATATTTATATCTTTTTTATCATTATTATATAAAGTTATTATAATATCATTAGTAGACTCTGCTACTACTGAATTTAGTAAGTTTAAATATGGCTTATATTTTTCTGCAAGTGCAAGTGATACATACACTTCATCTATATCAACTCTACACTTTAAAGAAATGTTATTATATGAATTTGATTTTACTACAAAATCTTGCTGCGCAAATACTCTATATTTTTCTATTATTAACAAAAGATGGAGTATGATCTAAATTCCGATTATATATTAAACCTATTTTTTTTATTTTACTATTTTCAATATTCAGAAACATTTTATTCATTTTATAAAGATGTTTATTTATTTACATCATTTCACAACATAATAATATAAAAAATTAAAATGAGTTAAATAATTTTCTTGCATATATAAAAAAGATCTCTTATGTGAGTATTGAAAATTTTGATGAAGCAAATTTATACGTAAAAGAAATAATTAAATTTAATAAACCTGTTCCATATCAAAAAGTAGTTATTGGCTATAACTATTCAGATTTTTCAGAGGCTTTAAGAGTAAAAACCCCAAAATCGTTTTCATATCGAGTTAATGAAAATATAGACTTAAAAACAAAAAAACTTACAGGATATTCAATTCCTTTTGTATGTGAAAATGATATATTTATCACAATTATTGAAGCTATTAAAAAATTTTGTAGAGATAAAGTTACTGAAAATGAATCAAAGTTAAAAAAAGGTGGTATGAAAAGTTTTAATATTTACAATTTAAACATTTTAAAGTATAGAAATGATAATCCTAGAGAACCTCCAATTATATATGCAAAAATACCAACAGATTATAAAAGTAAAAAGATGGATCAAGTATTCAGGAAAAAAAATGAAGGTGATATTTTAGGAGTAAGTCTTATTAAAAAAAGATGTGACGTTGTTGGATGCTTAGCAATTGAAGGTGTATATATCGGATCAATGATTCAATCTATTCAAGTAAAATTATTAGATGCAGTTGTATATGATAAAGAGTATAAGATAGAAAGACTTTTATTAAAGATATTGATTTAGAAAGTGAATATGAAGAGTAAATATTTTTTATATTATTTAATAATATAAAAAAATGATTTATTTAATTTAAGTATTAATTATAAATATATAAAGAATGGATATTGAAGTACATAACAATAAATCAAATATTACTACAATTCAATTTGATCCTATTATTGAACTTGATAAAGCAAAAAAATACGAAATGGCATTTATAAGATTAGAAACTATTCACTACAGCGTTTCATCTCAAAATAAGTGTTTGCATATATTAAATAATATCGTTGATGGAAAAAATATAAATGGTTAGAAAACTACTGTAATGCATACATTCTTACCAATGACTCGTCCTTCAGGTATGAGTCTTGTTGAAGAACCAAGTTTTAAAAGTTATTTTCCATTAAGAACAAACACACTTTCAAAAATGACAGTTGAAATAGTGGATGACGATCGTTATGCTATAGATATGAGTAAAGAAAGATTAATAATACAATTTCATCTAAGAGAAGTAAAGCAGTAAAGTTAAATTTTTTATATTTAAAAATGATATAAAATAATAATACATATAAAAAAATGGATATATGTATTGGAGGAGATACTTCAACAATAAGAAGAAAGTTTTTACCAGCTATTCCACTTGATGGAAAAAAAGAATATGAAATGGCATTAATAAGCTTGGAAACATATAATATACTTAATAATATTACTGCAAACAACAATAAATTTACTTATACTATTTATGATCCAAAGACTAAAGAAACATCAACAGCTAATCGTAATATGCCAGAAAGGGTCTATGAACTATCATCGATCAATGACTGGTTGCAAAAAGAATTAGTTGCTTCTCATTTTCCTTTGAATTCAATTACTTTTGTAGGAAGTACAACAACATTCAAAGTTACAATGGGTATTGAAACAAATTTTGCAGTTGATTTTACAATTGAAAATTCAATCAGAAATCTTTTAGGTTTTGAAAGTAAAATATATACTGCAGGTGTTTATGAATCTGTAAAAGTATTAGATATAAATCATATTAATACTATACATGTAAAAAATAGTATTATATCAGGATCTTATTTAGATAATTCACCTAGCAATGTTATTTATACGTTTTACCCCTCTGTAGCTCCTGGAGATAAACTTGTAGAAAAACCCAATGTTCCCATTTACTTACCTATATCTCTAAGAGGAGAAATTCGTGATATGGAAACTTCATTAATTGATCAAGATGAAAATCCAATTGATGTGCAAGAAAAAAGAATAACAATGAAATTTCATATAAGAGAACGAACTTCTAAATGCGAGCAAGAATCTATTTTAAAAGAACAAGTACCACTTCTAAAAGAATTGATAAACATTTTAAAATATAAAAAATAGATTTAGATATCGTAAGATATCAAGATTTATGTAGATCCGTAGGATCCAGATTAGCGAAGCTAATTAAAATAAATTAAAAAAATTGTATATATATAAAAAATGACAGATTATAAAAATATTAAATTTAAACTTTCAGATTATCAAAAGAAGAAAATCAAGAAAGAACTTGAGAATGATTCAAAAAAAATTACTATAAAATTAACTTTTAAAAATCTAAGTGATAAAAATGCTAAAGATGTAGTAGCTCTTACACATAAACAATTGGAGAAAGTAGTCAATGCATTTAAAAAAAAAAAAGGTATAACAATTGAATTAAATGAAGAAAATCTCGTGCATAATTCTAAAGTGGAAGGTAGATTTCTACCTTTACTAGGATTACTTGGAAGTTTTTTAGCTGCAAAAGTTGTTCCTACTGTTGCAACAGCATTATTAGCTGGAACAGCTGCAGCTGCTGGAAGCACTATAGTTAATAAAATTGCTGGAAAAAGTGTTTTGTATATTAAAGATAATAAAAGATCTATTAAAGCTAGAAAAGTAGGAAAAGGATTACTAATAGATGAATGGAAAAAAGGAAGGTATTTAGGAAATGGGTATTACTACTATAATGGAAAAGGAACTGGAAACGATAAACAATATGAAAAAGTAGGAAAAGGTTTAATATTAGGTTAAAATTCACCATTTAAAAATATCCCATTATTAGGTTGGATTCTTTAGGTCCTGAAAGGATCTAAAGATATAAATATATATTTATGAAAATATATATTTCATTTAGCATGGATTCTTTCAGGATCTACCATTTAATACAGATAAAGGAAAATAAAAACGATCAAAACCATTTCTATATTTTCCATTTTTCACATCTGATGATAAATCAATAACAATAAATTTATGTGGTTTTGACCAAACTATTTTACAAAAGTTTTTAAACTCTTCTTTTGACATATCATTTGAAACATGGTCATTATAAATATGATTTACATTTTTTGAATCTTGTTTAAACAAGCATATAAAATTTGCATTTTCTCTTATTGTTTTCCTTGGTAGCATAAAATAATTTTGCGCTAAATAGAAACAATCTACATTACTATGCCTTCTTCTTATATAGTACTTTTTACACTTGTTTTGCTTTGTTAATTGTAAATCATCGAATATCATTAAATTATTTTTAGTAATATCAAGATCTTCAGGTTCTGGTACATCATCTGCTGTTTCATAAAACTGACACTCCATATCTATTTTATTTTTTAAATTTTTTAAATGGACTTCAATTACAAGATCAGGGCTGATATCCATCTTATCTATTTTATCTTGTAACTTAAATATTTTAAGAATATCTTCTTTTGGTACTTTTTTTTCAAAGAACTTTTTAATATTTTGTATTCAGGTTAAAAAAGAGATTTTCCAAAAACTTGTAAATTATTATAGTCCAACCAATCAGGTCTTATAAGTAAATTTAATAATAAATTTGTTTTTTCACAACCAGACTTCCCAACTATAAGTCCTCTTATACTTCTTGGTAATAACTCATTATTATGACGATTATTTTTATTTACATTATATGACAAATCTAATACTTCCATTTTCTTATTTAAATAATTTTTTTAAATTAAATAAAAATAAAGTAATAAAAAATGTATTGCGTTAAATGTAGAAACAAAACAGATACACTCAACTTACAGCATGTTGTAAGTAAAAACAATAGAAATATGCTTCGTGGAAACTGTGCACTATGTGGAACAACAAAAACTCAATTTACAAAAGGAACTAAAGGTGGTGATTTAGTAGAATCTATTAATAATTTTACAAAGAATAAAAAATTACCTTTTCAAAAGTTTCAAGGTGAAATGCATATACAACGTACAAACTTTGAAGGACCTGGTACTATATTAGATTTAAGATTAAATCCTGATGATACACCTAAAGAATGGAGCATGCCTGTAGATAGAGTTGATAAAGCAGCTTATATTCATGATCTTGCTTATAAACATTTTACAGATAAAGAACATAGAAATTTAGCTGATGAAATGATGCTTGAACAAATGGATGCTATACCTAATCCTACAATGCGTGAAAAAATGGAAAGAAAGATTATAAAATTTATTTTATCTGCTAAAGTAAGGTTTGGTATGGGAAATAAAGAACCAATGAGTATTAAAGAATTATGTCAAAAAAACTACCAGCGCACAGGAAAAAAGCAAACAACGTGAAATGGACTGATGAACTTGCAAATGAACTTCATAAACCTGTTATAAAACATTTTAGAAAAAGAAAAGTGTTTGCAAATGGTATTGATGAAATATGGGCTGCTAATTTAGTTGACATGCAAACTTTTTCTAAACTTAATAATGGTATAAAATACTTATTAATGGTAATTGATATATTTTCAAAGTATGGATGGATAATTCCACTGAAAAGTAAAACTGGAGTTGAAGTTGCTAATGCATTCAATAAAATCTTTAAAATTAGGAAATGCGATAAATTATGGGTTGATAAAGGTTTGGAATTTTATAACAAACATGTTAAAGCATTAGGAGTTCATCTCTATTCAACTGAAAATGAAGAAAAAAGTTGCGTTGTTGAACGATGGAATAGAACAATGAAAGAAAAAATGTTTAAATACTTTTCAGCTAATTCTACAAGAAAATACATTGATGTCTTAGATGAAATGGTAAATCAATACAACAACACACAGCATTTTTCAATTAAAATGACTCCAGCTGAAGCAAGCGATAAAAAGAATGAAAATAAAATTTGGTTTAATCTAAATGGTAAGGTAAAATCAAATCCTATTCAACCTAAGTTTTCAATAGGTGATAAATTGAGAATAATTAAAAAGAAAGGAGCGTTTGAAAAAGGATATACACCAAGATGGACTGAAGAAGTATTCACAGTATCACAAGTTCAGTACACAGATCCACCTACTTATAAAATAACTGATTATAATAATGAAGAAATACAAGGTACTTTTTATGAACAAGAACTTCAAAAAACAAGTCAAGAGATATTTAGAATTGAAAAGGTTATTCGTAAACAAGGAAATAAATCATTTGTAAAGTGGTATGGGTATCCTGATACTTTTAACTCATGGGTTGATAATACAGAATTGAAAAGTTTATAAATAATTATCTTAAATATATAAAAAATGAACAACTCAAATGTAAATGTGAATATATGCGTATCAGCTACTTCTGGCAATGCTAATACAAATACTACTGTAACAGCTTCTTCATAATTTAAGCATCTACAAGCAAATAACCAAAAATTAAGCGCATGCGCACTGAGCAGAGCGTAAGATCAATCTGAAACTCACATGACCTGTGACGTCACGCAATAGAAACGAAATTGATACTAATTTTTAATTCTTAAAAAAATGATTTAGCGTAGCATTGATCACGAAGTGACCTAAAAATTTATTATTAAGTTATATAATTTATACACACTATGAATGATAATGAATCATATATTTAATTAAATATATGATTGAAAATATGGTTGAAAATGAAAAATGTCACAGAACCGGCATTTTCCTACTACTTACAATAGTATGAGCTTCCTTCTCTCTTTTTTCCTTGTTCCAATGAGAGTCCAACTTTATTGATTGCTTGTAAAGCCGATTGATAGACAATGTTGTAAAAAATACTTTCAAAAAGGCATTTGAAATACAAATACGAATACTGGATTAAAAAAGTAATTAAAACACAAATACAAAATACTCTTAAGCAAAGGTATTTAAAATATAAAATACAAAATACTTAATATAAAAGAATTTAAAATACAAAATACTTTTGGAAAGCGAAAACAAAAAAAAAATGCTATTAAAAGTGCTTTGAAACAATAAAATCTAAATAATAATAAATAATCAATAATTTTTGTTCGCTTTTAGCAACAACAATTATTTAAAATTCCAATACCTCAAACTCCACTAGTTTGAAATAACACAGTTTCAATGCATCTTTGATTTTGGGGAGCTTTTTTCTTCAAAATTGATTAAAAATGGACTTCGTCCCTTTTTAGTTAATTTTAAAATGTTTAGTTGATAAATAAATTAGCTTTTACACCTAATTTTTTTTTTGTCAACAAACTTGGTTATTTCGAAATAAAAACCATCTAGAATTGAATGAAGACCTGCTATTTTTATTTTTAAATATACGATTCCAGGGTCAGGTGGCTGAATGATTCTGACTCCATTTTTTAGATATGTATATATATTATCAATATGCTTATATATATATATATATATATATATATATATATATATATATATATATATATATATATATATATATATATATATATATATATATATATATATATATATATATATATATATATATATATATATATATATATATATATATATATATATATATATATATATATATATATATATATATATATATATATATATATATATATATATATATATATATATATATATATATATATATATATATATACATACATGTGCTTTTATATATATATATATATATATATATATATATATATATATATATATATATATATATATGTATATATATATATATATATATATATATATATATATATATATATATATATATATATATATATATATCTATATCTATATATATATACATATATATATATATATATATATATATATATATATATATATATATATATATATATATATATATATATATATATATATATATATATATATATATATATATATATATATATATATATATATATATATATATATATATATATATATATATATAAACATATATATATGTATATATATATATATATACATATATATATATATATATATATATATATATATATATATATATATATATATATATATATATATATATATATATATGTATATATATATATATATATATATATATATATATATATATATATATATATATATATATATATATATGTATATATATATATATATATATATATATATATATATATATATATATATATATATATATATATGTATATATATATATATATATATATATATATATATATATATATATATATATATATATATATATATATATATATTGCCAATTCCATAGTTCAACGACGCATCATGCATTTTTTTAATAAAAAATTACCTTAAATTATTTTCAAATTAAAATTTTATAATATAAATTAAACGCAATTTTATAATCATACCACTGACACATAGCAAAAATTAAAACATGAGTTTAGTGACGCAACGCGAAAAAAAGTGTTTTTTTTCAGCGTACTTTTAAATGGAGTTTTTGCTGAAATTTTAATTTTTGCTAAACAAATTCGATTTACTCATTATAATTTATTCATTTAGCAACAAGGCAGTCATAAAAAAAGCTGCAAACAACAAAGTTTTCAAATCGTTTTATTTCACAGAAAAAAACTACCAGTTAAGTGACGCAACATTCAGTGACGAAACGAAAAGATGGAATTAAAATCATTTTTAAAAGTTTTGTTGTTTTTTAATAAATTTTGATTATACTCAGGTGAAAATAGCATCGGAACAACATTATTATTCTGATTTTTAAAAGGTGCTTTACTATATTCTATATTAGAATTTAAAATGGTTGTTTAGTTTTTAAATTATGGTGAGATTTAAAACATTTTTTATAGATTGATGAATTTTAAAAGCTGATTACACTGAAAGTTGTTATTTTAATCAGTGAATAATAAATGTTATTATATAGGAACAATATATACTAACATATATGAATAATATATATTATTATATAGAAAGAATAACAATGATTATTTTCTGACAAGTTTTGAGATTTGAGTGGGGGCGAAAAAACCAATAAACGTGTTTATTAATTACACAAGAGTGGTTGACAAAAATTTGAAATGTTTTGAAATTTTTTTATAAAAAAGATTGTCAAAAAAAATAAAAAACTTACGTTTTTAGATTTTTTTTATTTTCCAACAATTTCACGTTTAAAGCTGCAAGCAACACCGTTAAAACAATAAGTTGACAAATAAGTTACTTATGAAAAATATTAAAAAAACATGATAATCTTCAGACTGTAATTAGACTTTGTACTTGTGGTTGCTTAATTAATTAATAATGATTTTATATAAGTTATAACTTATCAACTTAAGTCTAAATACTATCGGTGGAAGTATGGCATTATATTAAGGAAGGTTTAAATATAAAATATAAATTTCAGACGCTTCACAGTAAGCATGCCACGGTATAGCTGCTGCTGTTAGACAGTACAAACAATAAGTCACTGTAAAAAATTTGTAATGCATGAACGACGCGGGCAAAAATACAGATTACAGATAAATTACGTAGAAGAATATCGTAGATAATTATTTAGGTTAATAATCCGTGAAAACAAGTGTTTTTTAGCCAATCGTTAGGACAACAACTTAGATCTTCCTAAATTTATGAACATTGATGTACTCCACGACTCATCTACTCTAAATCTTGTAGGATTAACTTTTATTTCTAATTTTTTTGCAGTTAAACTCGAATAATTATCAGATCGTCGTAATGTTACTTCTTTACCTATTAAAACTCATTCTCGTGTTACTTTTAATTCAATTAAGTCCCATTTTTTACTGAAGCTGTTCCTAAGTGCTCCATATATTCGTTTAGTTTTTTTCAAACATTTTATCTTTGGAATTTTATAACTTTGTCTTCTTTTCCAACCTGATATAATTTAATCTGCTATAATGATAAATATATATAAATTCTAGCAACGTTTGTTTTTTTTTTTGCGTCTTTAGTGTACGTAGGTAAGTTTTAACTAACTTTACCTTGCTGAAATAACGTTTACAGCAGGCTACTGTCATTGCATATGCATATTGTCAGCAATATGCATATTAGTATCCACAGATGGGTAAAAAGGTCTTTTCTCCAAACAAAAATACAGATTTCACCAAATACAGAATTTTCTCCAAATACAATATTCTCTAAACAGAAATACAGATTTCACCAAATGATTTAGCCCCGTCTGATATAACTTTGTTCAATGTCTGGCAACCACAGGGTGTAAATGTGGCTTGTGGGTATTTTGTTATAATTTGTGCTTGAACACCTTTTTGAACTGTAACCACAATAGACCGTTTTTTATAGCTTTGACCTATAGAGTTGTTTAGGTCAGCATACAAGATTTTAATTTTTAAGTTAAAAGGTTAGAATGAGCCTATCGATTGTTCACACACTGCATATCCAGTTTATGACAAAGGTCTGGAGTGCAATCTATACTAACTAAAAAATATATTCAAGACTCTACTTTGTTCACAATAGCTTTTTTATATGCGAAGATAAGTTATTAAAAAAACAAGGTCATGTTTTAAATATTGACACTTAGCATTAGTAAACGTCTTTCTTCATCTTCACTTCTACGTAAATGCTCCATCAAAATTGGATCTAAATTAGCTAAATAATCAACAATAATCAAGCAATAACACTAAGAAAATTCCCATAATTTTGGGTATCAGTTTTGATGAACTTTCACGGAGTGCAATATTTTATCTGCCTAGTCCATAACCAATGACACTATTTTCTTAAGACTATTTTTCCACGATTCGGTTTTTCTTGTAAATGTTGTTGGATAAAACCTTAATTGACAGCTTTTAAATTTTTTATCGTGGTTGTTGCCTTAATCCACTTCTCAGAACAACTGAAATAAGATGAAGATGTATCTTTTAGGATTGCTAGGGGAACATTTTCCAGTTGGTGAAACCATTTTTTTTTAAATATGATTTTGGAGTTTGGTTCAAAAGCTGTATCAGTTTCTGTAGAGTGTATAATTCATCTCCTTTTAATTGTGTAAATTTCTTGCTAGACTGTTTCAATATTTATTTGAGAAATGGAGTTTTTCAGTTTTGGAATACTCTTTATTTCTCTTAAGGGAAATTATAGGATTCTTTCTGATAGTGCAGTCTCACTCCCTTAAAACCTGCCGTCATCTGATAATGCAGTCTCACCCCCTTAAAGACAGCCAAGTAAACGGGACGTTGTTTAAGAATCTGCAAGTGTCACTTCAGTGCGAGAAATCTGTTGTATTTGTAAAACTACCCAACGGGCATTAGTTAATTTAAAATTGGTTTAGATCGAATTAAAATAGCATTTACTTCAATCTAAACGTTTAGGAATCTATTCTAAACGTGTTCTGAATATTTAATTTGCGTTGAAAAGCTAAATGAAACAATTTTCATACGGAACTAACTTCATTAAATAAGTTTCGCTTAGAATGTCGGACAGTTTAGATCTTTTATTATGATTAAAAATTAGAATGTCTTATGAATCTTAAATTATGTAAAAACTAGTCTAAAAAAGATAAAAAAAATACTTTTTTAGTATTATATTGTGGTTAATGAAGCAGCTAAAAAGTCTTCTAAGTTCGAAAATCTATTTAGCAAGGATGGAATATCCGGAAAAAGAGCATTTGCAAAGATATTGCATTATCGTTGCTTGCTCGGTATGTATTTTTAATAATTGTTGTTGCTCGAATTTTAAACCGGTAATAAATATTTAGTAATACTTGCTAGAGAAAATAACATTAAAAGAATATTGAATTTGCATGTTGGTATTCATGATATTCGTACAAATATAAGTTTAAATATGAATAAAGATGGTCTATCTCTATTAAGTTATAACTTTTATCAGTTATGGCCAATCTTACTTAAGATTGGAAATTTTAAACCATTTATGGTAGAGGCTTATATGATGGCAAATGTAAACCAAAAATGTTAAAATTTCTTTCAGAATTTGTTCAAGAGTTGAAGGAACTTTTGTCTAGATCAGTAATAAACATCAAGGGTAAACAATATATTTTATCATTATTTTGCATTGTATGTGATGCCCCAGCAAGAGCACTATTGAAAGGCATTGTTAATCATACTGGGTTTTTCCATTTGTGAAAGATGCACTAAAAGAAGAATCCAAAAACACAAAAAGACTGTGTTTGATGATTTAAAAAAGAATGTTACTTTACGCAATAATGATATGTTTTATAACCGTTCTTACTCCTTTCCAGGTAACAGTGAAAAGCATCATCAACACTCAGTATATTATATTTTTTTAAAGGTACATATAGTGATATATTTGATAATCGGTTGTCTTCTGCACAGCAAAATGTAATTTCTGAGCAGTTATTAAAATTCAATAGAAGATTGCCAAGTGATTTTGTCCACCAACCAAGATCATCATCACAGTTGAATTGGTGGAAAGCTACCATGCACTAAAAAGTGGGTTAAGTAAACAAAGTTACAAGCATTTTTATGAGTTTATCAGTTGCTATTCGAATGCTTTGCGAGAAGAACACTAATAAATGAAAAAGTAACATTGAGTCAGCTAGACAGTTACTTAATTACTTTGTAAACAATTTGAAAGAGCATTATGGCTCTTTTTTTTGTGTATAATAAACATGGACTGCTACCAATTGCTGATGATGTGGGATATTTTTAGTGTAGTTTAGATGAAGTATCTTCTTTTTAGTTTGAAAACTACTTGTATGAGATAAAACAATTAATTCGGGGAAAATATAATCAAGTTATGCAAATTGTTTTAAGACTAAGAAAAAAAGTACAGTGTGGCAATAAGTAAGTAAAAGTAAAAAACTTCGAAATTTTTCCTTCGTGGGCTCCTTATTATTATTTTTTTTTTTTTATTTTATATATTACAAAAAAAAAATTCTGTCGTTAGAATGTAAGTACTAATACCACTTTTATTAATTTATTTATAAATTATCATATAGATATGGTTTAGATATAAGACCATAAATATACAACACAAACACACTGCCTAATGAAACAAAGTAGCTGGTCTTTTTACGGTCTCTGACTCGTTTTGGCTCCCATGGCTATGGCTTTTACCATAAACCTCTGGCTTCTTAAATTCAGACTCCCCGTCCTTAGTAGTTATGAATATTTGTTTGTTTTCAAGATATTCACACGAAATGGGAGTACATTTAAAGAGTATAACTTTTTAATAGGATATACTCCAGAATTTTGGATAATCACGATGATTAATGAGTCTGTGTAGTCTAAATTGATTGACTCTCAATGAATAACATTGCTTATCTTTTTTTTAGATACTGGGCTGCATTTGTTGTCTAAGAAAATAGTTTAGAATAGAAAACCATTGTGACTTGCCCATGATTTGATACTTTAAATCATCAAATCTTCTCGCCACTAAACGAATCTAAGGCTTTAGATTTTTATTTTAAACAACATGAATCACCTAAGTTTACTTGGGTGACATACTCAATAGTGGAGTTTTTGCTTCACCAAGGCACCCGCGAGGAAGCACATAAGTTGGTTGATTTTGCAACTACAGCTGAGGATGTTTCATCTTCTGATGATGGCAACGTACGTTATGTTTTTTTTTTTAGTTCATTTCAATAATTCTTTAGGTTAATTGTAACTCACATACTTTTTACGACTGGTATAACATTTTACGCAGCTTTATATTTTCTTAATTAAAATCCAAAGAATATGAGAAAAAGTTAATAGTTATTCATTAATTTATTTTTTTATAATTAGATTTAGAGTTGTATATATATTTAGCAACGGCCAAGAAACCCCCTCGTACTTTGAGTCAAGTTTTAGAAGTTAAGAAATCACCATTACCGTACAATAAAAAATAACCTTCTACTAATGTAAAATTAGATAGAATACACTTCAGAGAAGAGAATCACTTTCTGTTTTAGTATCATCTTCTTTTTTAAATTCATCTATGCAGAAAAGTAAGTTTACTAATTTAAAGCTAGACAAAGATAAAAAACAGCAAACTCAGAAACTTATCTTCAGATTTTGAGCAAAAGCAGAACCAGGTCACCTGCTTTAATTGTATCGCCATCTTCTTCTAGTGGAACTAGCAGAGAAGAACTTATAGTAATCTCTCCTCTTTCATGCTCTGCTAGCAAAAGCCAATCATCTTGCAGAACCACGTCACCTGCTTTAATTGTATCACCATAATCCTCTTGTCGAACAAGAAGAGAGGAACTTTTAGAAACCTCTCCTCTTTCATGCTCTGCTAGAAAAAGCCAATCATTTTGCAGAACCATGTCACCTGCTTTAATTGTATCACCATAATCCTGTAGTGGAACTAGAACAAAGGAACTTTTAAAAACCTCTCCTCCTTCATGCTCTGCTAGCAAAAGTCGATCATCTCGTAAAACATCCTTAAATATTTTTGCTGATGGTTGATCTGAATTCAAGGAGATGACAAATAAACGTAAGTTCTTCATTCAACACTTTGATTTTTAGTACATATTTTTTTAATTAAAATTTATTATAAACATGAGCATAATTTTTTTTTTAGAGTTTCAATATGTTATGTTAATGAAAATGGAGCAATTATAGGATAGCCAAATCCAAATTACAAACTCACTAGCATCTTCAACTGATGGTGTTAATGGTGATGCAAGTGTTGGAGTTGAAGACATGCAACCTATATTATCAATTGAACAGTTTGAGAATAAGGAAGTTAAACTTCAAAATAAAACATATCGAGATAAAAAAAGTATTTATTTACATAAGCATTACTATCACAAGCAATAAATACAATTTTTAAATCAACTTCCTAATTAGTTTATGCCTTGATAGTTTTCTATTCTACGAGTTCTATTAGTTTGCTGTTTAGTGGTAAGGTTGAGAATTTGGATGTATAGATAAAATTTTTGTTGCTTTTTTTAAACATTCTATAATGGTTTTTAAGAAGGCCATATATTACTATATCTACCACCTATTTATCATCGGTTATCGAACGGTTTAAATTTTATGGCCTGGAATTAGGATGAAAATTCTTTTAAAACAGATTCAAAAGTCTAAAAGGAGTAAATTTTGTAATTTAAATTAGAAATTAAAAAAATAATAAAAACGTTTTAATGGAGGCGATAATACCTTTCATAGTTGTAAGTAGTTATTAGATTGTGACTTTGCGTTGTATGTAAGATATAATCTCCCCATCAAAACTTTTTTTGTATTGTTTTTAAACATTTTTTGCATACATCTAAGTTTCTTGGCTTTTTTTGTTAATTAGAATATTTTAAGTTAATTAGAATATTTTGAAAATAATATTTTCCCTAATTAAAATAAAATTTATAACTTTTCTTATATAGAAAATAGCTATAAAGACACTTGGAGGTAAGGATTTGCGAGCAACTGTAAGGCTTGCATTAGATGTTTTGATTGTTTGTGATGTCGAAAACCTATTTAGCAAGGATGGAATATCGATAATGCAATATAAGATAATGCAATATAAGATATTGCATTATCGTTGATTGCTCGGTATGTGTTTTTAATAATTGTTAATGCTCGAATTTTAAACCGGTAATAAATATTTAGTAATAACTAATCATTTAATGAATAAATGACTGAAAAAAAAACATCTTTGGTTTTCTCATCCATTTTCTGCCGATCGCCATTAATACTAATTGGTATTATAGGACTCCATAAAATTAGCTGAAATAACTTATAATTGTTTGTCAATTATCATTAGTTATTAATATGTTTACATGCAACATTTTTTCATTTTTAGGAGCGTTTCTGGATCCTACAAAATATTTGAAGAAGGATGTAATCGACTTTAATGTTGGAGACTTCCTCAACAGAGCAAAGATTCGAAATAAAGCTGACACTTTTAAGCAAAAGAATAAAGAGCCTGATAGTTAATGTTTTATGTTGTTTTGTTTTAAGATAACTTAATTTTGCAATTAAATGTTATTTTAATATTATGTTGTTGTTATTTTTTTTGCACTGAGAGAGTTTTAATTAGTTATAAGCTAGAACTACTGATGGAAATTCAATCATAAATAGCAGATTGCAGACAATTTAAGTTGAAAAAAAAAATCTAAAACAAAAGATTTTTATAAGACTATTAAATACTGTAAAGGGTATTGGTTTTTAAGACGTCCGTAAGACGTAGGATATACATCCACACGACAAATTTTATGACTTCTTATGAACGCCTTTATTTCTTCCCTTTGAGACGGACGAAAAGCGTTTAAAATAGTATGTCCCTTGGACGTCGCCGATTCGTCCAATTAGGACGTTTTTTGGCCCAAAACGGACGTCTACTGGATGTCTAATGGACGTCCGAATGCACACTTGGTACTTTTGATTGTGAAACAAGTATTCAAAAATCAAGTTTAAAAGAAGCTGAACGTGTAAAACCGTTGTCAGATCTTTTTTATTATTGCCAAGATATTGTTATTCAATGCTTATTTGAAAATTTAGCTAGAGAATGTTTTGGTTTAGATGAAAGAGGTAAAGTTATAAAGAAATGGATTTTTTATTATAAAAGTACAATTTAAAGTTTACGAGCGAACCCTTTAACATAACTGCCCGCTTGTTTTCTAGAAAGCGTTTCTTTACTTTAAAAAATACATCGACAACTTTTGTGTCAAAAATTGCACGAAAAAGACGAAAATAGCGAAAAAAAAACGAATTGAGAGTATATGATTTGTTAATTTTGGCAGACACTTTGGTTCGTTTTGCGTACGAAAAATGTTTACCTTCTTTTCAAAACTTGAACATTTTAGAACACGAAATATGTTTAGAATGGCAAGAAGAAAATCCTTTATTTTCAATACGCAGATATCCAGCAGACAAAATTCGTAGATCTGATATATGTAGTTAAAAATTGACTACAATGTTAGAACATGAAATAAACTATTAAATTTTAATGAAATTAGACTTTATAACGAAAAACGTGTTCAAGTTGTAAATTATATATTTAATTGAATAAGAAAATTAAAATTGTTTATGCTTAAACCCAAAACGCAAGATTATTTAATAACAAACAAAGTAAACAAAATTAAAAACGATTGTTTCAAATATCTAATTTGTTTTATATTTGTTGCAGATGGTGAGAAAAATTTGGCAGTACTCTTATAACAAACGGTTTCTTAAGTGATTATGTAAGAATTGGTTTGGTAGAACTTATAGAACACATAAAATGTTTAGGTCAACTCGTTATAAACGAGCAACAAATTAACATATTAAAACGATCCCATCAAATTGTTGGAAGATTATTATTTTTAAATTAATTTTTTTTCAAAAAAGTATTAATGAAGTTAACGTACATTGGAAATGTTAACGCAGTATTGGAATAAAAGACTCTGTTACTTTTTTGCATCTCATGTCTCGTTTAAATCATCCGCTAGCTCATTTATGGTTTCATTGCATGTTAAAACCTTTAAATAGAAAACTTGAAAAAAAAAAGACTAAAATAAGTGATTCAAGATGATAGGAGAAGAGCCGACGTCTTAAAAGAATGTTACGGTTTGTTATCATGTTTTGAAGATTACTTGGTCATTGATCACTATAATTTTTCAGGCGTAGTTTAAGGTCTAGCACACGATTATTGCAACAAAAATTTGGCACGTTATAGTAGTTTTCTGGCTTGTCCTATCTTTGCACTCAATGCATCTTTTGACAATCGTATCATGATTGTCAAAGGTTTAAAAAAAGTATTAGATGTTCCTTTATTTAATTATGGAGAAGATACGGATAACAAACTTAAAATGTTGTAATATGGAAAATTTGTTTGTCATTTCTAAAGGTGTAAACAAATTTAATATTCTATGAATTGCGAAACACATAAAAATTGTAGATACGTTAAAAATTTTTAATTGTTCTTTGAAACAAGCGAGCAGCATGTTTCCTAAAAAACTCAAAATCAAATTATTGACAGCATACTTCATTATTTGTTACCTTTTTATCCTCAAGTTAACGAATTGGTCAACAACGAGGAATTTAAATATTGTTTTATTGAAAAACTTTGTTTCTATATTCTCGAATATCAAACAAACTTTTAAACATTGCTTACAATAAATACCTTCTATCAAAATATTTGATAAAAACGATTTAATGGAACCGAAAACGCTAGATTATGAAAATAAAAAAATCAAAGATTCTTGTAAAACTGTTACCAAGTTATGGAATTTTTAATTTTAAAAATTTTAAATCTTTATTACATATTTATATTGATTTAGATACCATAGTTTTGGGTTCTGTAATGATCGACTTGAGTAAATGAAAAAACATTTCGGTTTACTCGATTTTGCGTGTTGCCTCGTTTAGGTGTTTTTAGTTATTGTAGCAAACTCAGTTTTACCATGAATCAAATTTAAATTCAATATTCTTCCTCTGAAGCGCACAAACGCATGATTGAAAAAAGTGTTAGAGGCGGCATGTCTTCAAGTGGTTCACAAAAATATGCAATTGATACGGATTATTTTAAGACCAAAATTGAAAAACTTGGGTTCAAAAGCAACATTGAAGAATGTTTATTTTTTTTAAAGGAAAAGGGTTATAACGGAGGTACAAAACTTAAACCTTTACCATTTCAAATGAAATATTCTTTGGATTTGGAATGTTAAACATTTCAACAAGTGATTGAAAAATATCATCGAGTCAATCTAAACGGTTTTTCAACAAGTGCTTTGGTTCATTGTCAAATTAAAATGAAACCCGAATATCAAGATAAAGTTGGTGGATTTTCACCTATGGTTAAAAAAGATATTATACCTTTAAAAGATTATTCTCCTACTGAAATTTTGCTAAAAGAATATTAAAAAACAACGGTCAATGCACTATTGAAAAAGTAAAACTGTCAAATTGCTAACAAAATTGAGTTCTCATGAAACTTGCGAGTTTTTAGATACTTTGATATGGTTAACAACGTGTTGCAGATGCGTCATTGAAAAAATTTATAAAGTGTTACCTTTATGGCAATATCCTTTATCTGAACAGATGGTCAGAAAAAATTTTGAAAAAAGAAAAGAATCCGTAAAAAACAGAGACAATGTAGTAGATGCTACCGCTAAATTGCACACCAACGGTCATTATGGTTTCAAAAGTCAGAACACGGCTGTCAAACAAACGAACTAAAAAAGCAATTTCTTTAACAAACAAATGCGTTATGTAGCTTCTCAAATATTATCTTGGGCAAAACTTAGGATAAATTATTCCAACTATCCTAAAACACACGAATTTTGTTCGATTTGCTAAAGAAAGCGATTACTTTAAAAAAGGGGTTCTTCCTCCTTTTTATATTGGACAAGTTTTTGCTTTGGCATCTAAATATTACAACGCTCATATTATCAAAAAAAAAATTCAAGATAAAGGTCAAGACGAACATAAAAACAGAGCAAAAGGATTACCTAATTACAAATTGTGTTGAACGCATTACATAGATTGGTTTAATATGCATAGAGCTGAAAAAATATTTAAAAATTTACCTAATCAACTAGAAAACGAACTACAACTTTTTGTTCAAAACAGATTGAATATGAATTATGAAAACGTAAACATTAACAAATACTTTATTAATTTTTTTAAAAAATTTACTCAAAAAAATTATGCTTTTGATTTAATTTATTTAAAGAAATACGCGATTGTTATCGCTTAGATCCAATTTGAGAAGTTAGTTTAAAAGTTTTATCCGATATCGAAAAATTTTGTAGCAATGAACATATACGAAGATTACTCGAAATTGAAAAAAAGATAAAATCATCGGAACGATACAACTCTATGATCACGTTTTATCGTAAAGTTTTAATTTCTTCATTATTTAATTTAAAAAAAATTTAAATTGTAATAAAAAAATATTTTTATAATTAAAAAAAAAAAATAAAATTTAATTTGTTTGATCAAATGTTAACTGTTAAACAACTCAAAACCAAATTAAAAGAAATTGGTTTTGAGAATTTTTATTTAATAGAAAATACGGAAGGAAAAATAAGCGATTATTATACTTCTAAATAAATATTTGTTAATCTTAAAAGACGAATTCTTATACTTGACAGTTTTTTAGAATGCACAGACAAATTTGTTCATTTTATTAAAAAAATAAGTTTTTTTGGTAGTTTTGAAGACAGTTGTGATATATATAAATCTCGTCATAAAAAGGTACATTAAAACTGCAAATGTCTTTAAGAAGATATAAAAAAAATGAAAAAAGTAAAATATAGTCAAGACAAAATTGAAAAAAATAAAAATTTAATCTACAACAATTCATTTTTATTGCAACTATCAAGAGAAATTGGTAAAGAATGGAAAAGATGTGGAAGACTTTTCAATGTTAAAGAAGACCGAATTGATTTAATTGAAACAGATTACAAATATATTGTCGATCGTTGTTTTCAAATGTTAAAAACAAGTGTACATCAAATTAATATGACAATGGATCAGTTGCTTCAAGTTTTGGAAAGTTTACCACAAATGATATTAAAATCAATACTTTAAAAAAATTATTGTTAACGTTATTATTTATAAAAAAAAAATTTTTAATAAAAAAAACAATTATTAAAAAAATTTGAGTATTTTTTTTTTTATTCTTCTTATTAAAAAAATGAAATAAAAAGAAAAAAAAGTTAAAACAACAGCCGTTAGTAAACGAGCCTCCAAAAATGAAAAAAAAAGATTCGAGAACGTTAACAGAAATATTAAACGAAAAAGGTCTTCATAGTTTTTATTTAAAAGGTAAAAACAATGAACCATAAATTTAGAACAATTTTTACCAACACAAATTAACTATAACAATTTTAAACCTTCTTAAGATGTTTATTCTAAAAACATTGTTATTACAGGTCCAACAAATAGCGGAAAATTAACTATGGCACGCGAGCTTTTACAATATGACATGTATCCGGATGCAGAAATGTTGTTTGTTATGCAAATGAGAGAACCTAGCAAATCTCAACACAAAACGCGGCGTGATATTATCAGTTTTACTAAAAACAATTTAGAAGCTTATGACATTATAACAGTAGATAGTTCTGAAAATTTAGATGCTGTTATACAACGCGCTATCAATATTTCTGAAGACAAATACGGTATTCAAAACAGCGATCATCGTTTATTAAAAATTATTCTGTTGTTTGGTGACATTAGAATGTTACAGCGGATGGTATCGACGTAACATTCGCTTTTACAGGATTATTAAAACAACTGCGTCAGAGACTCTCTCCAGCAAATGCTATAGCAGGACTTCGCGGTACAGGTATCTTACCTTTAAGTAAAGAAAAAATGGAAAGAAGAAAAACAGATATCGATTTTCTCAATAATTCACCTCAACGTTATAGCCCTAAATCTCCAAGATTACAAACAACAAGATCGGCTACACGAGAGGCTTTAATATCAATCATATGTTCTTATAAATCTGCATGAACAGCAGCAATAATAGAACAACAAAAACAAAAAAGGAAGAGAGTAGAAGCGAAACGTAGAGAACTTACAAACTCTCCTTACAAATGAGAAAGTCAAACGACGGTTACTTGAGGAACAAAAAGTTAGAGAGGAAAAAAACCAAGTTAAAAAAAATTTACAAAAAAAACTAATACCACTACTGAAGTAGTAAAGAAATACCCAAAAAGATCTAAGAAGTGCCCAAATTAGCACGAATGTTTCTAGAAAAGTGCAGTGATCAAAAAAAAAATTATTTTATAAAACACATTATTAAAACATTATTATTTCTGTTACTAATCATCTTTTTTTTTTTTTTTTATCAGAGTTTTTAATTTTTATTGTTGTGCTGTGTACATATGCACTTTCTTTTTGAATAAAAATATCTCAAGAGTACTTTTTAAATTAAAACCTTGTATATATATACTATAATAAATGTGCGGACATATAAAATGTATATTAGATTTTTAATAGGCAGCAGTATTTTAAACCGGTGTAGTATGAGATTTTTATTCCCATTTTTTTTTACTCCTTTATAAAAATTTGATATGAAATTTGTGCCGCGGAATAAAAAATGCGTAAAAATTTTTACTCCCTTAATGAGATTTTTACTCTCATTAGATATTTTTACCGTTATGTTAATATAGTGCTTAATTAATATATTTAATAAAAGTTAAACTTTTAATAATAACTTTTTTTAACTTAATTTATTTTCTACATTATAGTGGGAGTAAAATTTTTTATATTATTTTAAATAAACGGTGAAAATATAAATTTTTTAGATAATCTTTTTTAAACTTAAAGATCATAGAATATGCAAGTACTTGTTTGATTAAAATGTGTATTTGTTGTATTAAAAAATGAAGGGGAATATCCAAAATTGCTTAATTTTACTATTAGGCTATCGCATTTGTTGCAAACTTGTTTAGAAAAGGAGTTTTCTAAACAACAAGTTTACCTTGCCAACCTGCAGAATCTGAAAATCGCAGCTTTTTACTTCTTTCTGACTTTTTTATTTAACGATTCGCATCTACAAAAAAAAATTTCTCGTAGGTTACCCTATGTATCAGATAGGGTTAATATTTTTTTTTAATTAAACATATATTGTTATATGGGTTTATTTCTGGGTTCTCTGCTATCGCTTTTCTCTTTGGAATCAGTCAGGCGTATGAAAAAGTATTGCCACCAAATATAAAAAGACAAACATTTTTATTCCTTCTCCTATATACCCTTGTAAATTCGCTTATTTTTACGTTTTTAAAACATTTGTTTACAGACTTAAAATAAAAATATATTTAAAAAATGTCTAAAAATTATGAAAAGAAGATGATTTAACTTTTTTTTTTTAATAATTTTTTATATTTTACAACAGTACAACATTAAAGTGACTTGCAGTTGAACTGTCAAGGAATATAGCATGTTCTCTAAGCTGTGTAAATGTTAAACTACATAGGTAAGTCAGCCATTTCAATTCTCTATATTTGCTATATACTTTTATATCAATACCCATGAACGAGGCACATCCAATTATTTCTGCATCAGTTGCCCAAAATGTGTTATCACTCATACCACTTTCATTTATATACGTTATTATTGTTTGATTCATATATAAAGTCATTTCGTCATTATGTCAATATGAATACACATATATTTAGCAACTTTTTCTCTTATAATTTCATAACACATTCACAAAAATATTTTTCGTAATAACAATTCCAAATTTTTCAGAAATAAGTTCTCATTTCAATTGTTCCATATTTTCCGATCTTATTATTAGAATTTTGCATATTAATTTCATCAAATGTGAATTTTTGTTCATCATTAGTTATTTTTTCATTAAATAAACATAACTTTGTCAAGTTGTACTTTGTTTTCAAAATTTGACCATTTAGATTTTTCAAAGTGCAGTTATTTGTGCTAGAAAAAGAAGTTACAATGTATGGTCCAGTCCAAGACTTTACAAGTTTACCACCTTTTTTATTATCGTGTCTGCTAGTTCTTAGTTACACTTTTTTAGTTATGCTAATTTCATTATTTGGCGCAATACTCTTGTCGTAATTGTGTTTTTGTCTTTTTTGAGATTTTTTAATATTTTTATAAGCTTCGTCAAAAATTTTATTAACGGTAAAAACCCAGTAGACTTGTGCTTTCTAACTCTTAAAGAAAACAAAACACTATCAATAATGTATGGCCATTCCAGAGCAGCCTCATCAAGCACTTTTACTAATATACGTTTAATTGTTTGATTTTATCTCTCTACTAATTCATTAGCTTGAGGATGATATGCACTCGTAGTTCTTTGAATTGTTCCTGTTTTTGAGTAAAGTTCTTAAGAAATTTCATTTACAAACTCACGACCCTGGTCATTTATTTGAACTTTAAAACAGCCATGTCCACATACCTGTTTATACAAAAAAAAAAAGCCACAGCTGTAGCAGTTTTATCCGTAAGTGCTTCTGCTTCAACCCATTTACTGAAGTAGTCAATTAATACAACCAGATATTTGCAACCGTTAACTTCTGGTAGCTGTGTTAAATCGATTCCTACCTGCTTCATATTGCTTTTAGGAATTAAAATATTTTGCTGCAATAGTTTTGATTGAAGTTTTCTAATCTTTGACTTTTGGCATTGGTCACATTTGCAAACATAAGTTGTGATACCTTTTATCATTCCATACCAGAAAAATCTACTTTGAATGTGATAGGTTGTGTTATTAATACCTATTATTAATAACACAATTATTTTGTTGTTCATCTCTACTCCAAATAACTTTTTTCTAAAGAAAAAAGAAGCTGTAAACCATCAATATAATGAGAATTAAAACTAAATTAGTTTTCATTATTTTTTAAATAAATTATTTGTAAATATTCATGTTTATTTGGTGACTAGATTCTAGTTGTAAAATGACAAAACTATAAAACATTTTGAAATAATAGCATACCTTTGCAGCTTCATTTAAATGATATAACTCATTATTATCAACTATAAATGGCTTAGTTTGTCTTCTAAAATTGGCTTTATCGCCTTTATTTAAAACTTCTTTTGGATATATTTTGCATTTTAATTAACTAAAAATATCTCCAAATGTGGAGTGCATGTCTTATTGATATGCAATTCCGCTAATAACAACTTGGGAGTAAAAACAAAATAGTGAGAGTAAAAATCTCATATACTTTTTTTAGTATTCCATTAACCCACAACGTTTTATGTAGACCCACATCACCCCACAACATTTTATGACCCATAGACCCATATTACCCCACAACTTTTTATGTAGACCCACATTACCCCACAACGTGTGGTAATGTGGGTCTATATAGGCATCTTCGAATAAAGGCTCCCTATACCTATTAATAGTATTTTTATTAAAATTTTTTGTTAAATTTGTTGAGCAGGATGCCCAATCATGACGTTAAGACATCTTTTGTCAGAAACCCGATACTTTAATATTGCTTTTTTTTAAGTTCAAAGTCAGAATTAGGTAAAAACAGGCTCAGATTACCCCACCCTACCCTAGTCAGATGTTTTAAGAGTTGACTTAGGTAAATTAAAATTATAGGTAGAGCGCCTTGTGAGGTATTTATAACTAATTTTTACAAATCGGTTAATAAAGGGTTTTGAAAGCATGTCGTTTCGATATTTAAACATGAATAACAAGTTTTGGAACAATTTTAACTCATAGACAATAGGAGCTTTAATTTCCAGGAGTAACGGCTTGGAATAGGCGTATTTATGCACATCAAATATAACTCTACTGGGTTGTTTTTGTTTAATATATATATTTTTCAATGCCAAAGTGTAAGTACTTGCCCAAGCAATATTACAATAGCTAATGTAGCTATGGATAAAACAATAATATAAATCTATTAAACATTTTTTACATAAAAGGTTTTGTTTTATACATAATGCCTATAGTTTTAGAAATTAGAATATGTTTTTCTGTCATTGTTTTTTTTATTTTTATCCTTAGGCCTAATTTAAGAAAAAATAGGTCTCACGTATATATTTCTCATGTACGCGCGCATTTTCCTATTAAAGGCTTATATCTTTATGATAATTTATTCTTGTATAAAAGAATTTGTTCTTACAATATTTATTATGTTCTTATACTGCTACATAAGTAGCGAGATTTTTTAAATAATATCAATATTTTTTTAAAAAGAAATTTTTATAGACTGCCTGCCCTAACCAAAACCCTCTGTACTTGCGAGTAAGCTCCATTGCGCTAATCTCTATTTAAGCCAATCGATGTATGCACACTCCGCTGCGCCGATCCCTATTTAATTCAGTTGATATATGCACACTCCACTGGGCCATTCCCTAATTGAGTCAGTCGATGTATGCACACTCTATTGCGTTTGTTCCTACTTTAGTCAGCTAAAAAACATAAAGCACTCGACAAGCGACTGTACTTTTTCTTAATCGAGCAATACAAGTACACTCCACTGTAAAAGTCTGTTTACTCATAAATCATAGTAACATCGTTTTAAAACGCTTTTTTTTATTTATTACACAGACATGCTGAGAACTATTTATTAGTTCTACTTTAATAATGATGAAATGTACGTAAACAACTTTGAAAAAATATAAATTATTTTTTGCTTTAAATTCGTGCCTATATACTAGACATCTGTCCTAACACTTTGTAATAATTTTAGCTAACTCTGATTCTAATATAATCTTTGATCGTTCTTTACTAAGACTCCCACCACTGCATGTGTTCCACTAAAGTAACTGGTTTTTGTGTCCGGTTATGAATTATAAACAACCAAACCTAATTCTAACCCTAACCCTAACCTTGAACCTAACCCTAACCCTGACAGATATTTAGATTAACCCTAACCCTAACCCCTTACTCTAGCCCTAACCCTAACCCTGCTTTTTCGGTTCTTTTTAAATAGTGAAATGTTCGCAAACAATTTTGAATTATTGTAAACTTTTTTTGCTTTAACTTTGATCTTTTATTCTGAACGTCTGTCCAAATATTTTCTGTTCTAAATTTGCGTCAATTAACCTAGTCACAAGTAGATCAATTTTTATTAGATGGCAATACTTAGCTTTTATTGATTGAGGAGGGTTTAAAAATGTTTCACTTGTTTGCTTCTTTGAAACTAGATAAGGATGTGTTTTAATTGTGTAAATTCACTCTCTAATAATACTATAAATTGATTGACTTCAGAACAGTTTAATACTTGTAATCAACAAACCAACGCGTGTAACACGCAATACTTTTTCAATTCTTGATAACATTTTTACTAATGTTGCCATGACTTGCCAAATCAAAAGTGGAATATTAAAAACTAGTATTAGCGATCATTTTTCGAACTTTCTTATAAATTACACTTTAATTTCAAAATCTAAAAATTCCTTTGTAACATATATAAGACAAATAAACAACCAATCTATTATAAAATTTAGAGAACTATTAACAGAAATTAATTGGAATCTTTTAACTGAGTGCAATGATGCTAATGATGCATACTGTTTTTTATACAATCTGTTTTTACGTTTGTTTTCTAAACAATACGAAAGATCTTTTCCAAAACTTAAAAAAACAACTAATTCCATAAAAATAAATAATCCGTGGATGACAAATGGCCTTAGAAAATCATCCAGAAAAAAACAAAGTTTATATGAAAAATTAAAAAAAAATAAAACTTATAACAATGAAATTAAATACAAAAAGTATAAAAATTGTTTTAAAAAAATAAAAAAGCTAATAAAAAAAAGTTATTATTCTAACCTCTTAGATCATTCAAAAGGAAATAGTAAAAAAAAATGAAAAGTAATAAAAGAAGTTACAGGAAAAAAGCAATTACATGAAAGCAGTAATCCAAATAGAATAAAGCTTAATTCAAACAGAGAAATATTTGATAAGAAAGAAATAGCTGAAAACTTGAACAAGTTTTTTATAAACATAGAAAAAAAGTTAGCAGCTAATATATATCCTGGAAAAAAAAACATTCCAACCCTATTTTAAAAAAATTAACTATGCAATGGATAAGTCGGAACTGTCTCTAAATGAACTTCAAGCATCCTTTATTAAGCCTAAAATAAATAAAAGTGCAGGGTTTGACGATATTAATGTTAATGTTTTTGATGCTATTAAATTACCTCTTTTTTTATTTTCAATCTTTCAATTACAACTGGTATTTTTCCTTGTCAATTAAAAATAGCAAGAGTAGTTCCCGTATACAAAAATGGTGACGATTCTATACCATCTAACTACAGACTTATATCTATTCTTTCTTGTTTTTTAAAATTGTTTGAGCGTATTATGTATAACAGACTGTATAGTTATCTTAAAAAACATAATATCTTATTCAGCCAACAATTTGGTTTCTGGTAAGGGCATTCAACATATCACGCAGTAACTGATTTAGCCAGTCAAATACTATATGGGTTTGCTGAAAAAAGTTATACACTCGGCTTGTTGAATGATTTGTCAAAAGCCTTTGACACTGTTGATCATAAAATTCTCTTGTACAAACAAGAAGCATATGGAGTAACAAATAACTACTTAAAATGGTTACAAAGCTAACTTAAAAATAGAAAACAACGAGTATCTTATGATTCAACATATACAAAGTTAGAAACAAT
Organism: Hydra vulgaris; assembly: GCF_022113875.1. Taxonomy (NCBI): domain Eukaryota; kingdom Metazoa; phylum Cnidaria; class Hydrozoa; order Anthoathecata; family Hydridae; genus Hydra; species Hydra vulgaris. The sequence continues at coordinate 41,978,462 of NC_061170.1, read as the reverse complement.
AAGCTGCGGAGTTCCTCAAGGCTCTATTCTTGGACCCTTACTGTTTCTGATTTACGTAAATGATATCTATCTATCTTCAAACATGCTTAATTTAGTTCTTTTTGCTGATGACACTAATCTTTTTTATACCCATTCCAATTTAAAATCAATTTTTTATACAGTTAATCGTGAGCTGGAAAACCTTAATGACTGGTTTAAATCGAACAAACTTTCTTTGAATATCAGTAAAACTAAGTACATTTTATTCCATAACCAATCTAAATCCAATGACTTGCCCCTGCAACTTTCTCAGCTAATAATAAATAACATTACAGTAAACAGAGTTTCATCACTTAAAATTTCAGGAATAATATTTGATGAACACCTTAATTGGAAAAATCATATCACGCTAATTGAGAACAAATTTCTAAAACTATAGGCATTATATATAAAACAAAATAGCTACTAAGTAAAAAATGTTTAATAGATTTATATTATTGTTTTATCCAAAGCTACATTAGTTATTGTAATATTGCTTCGACAAGTACTTACCCTTCAACATTGAAAAATATATAAATTAAATAAAAACAACCCAGTAGAGTTATATTTCATGTTCATAAATACGCCCACTCCAAGCCGTTACTCTGGGAAATTAAAGCTCCTAATGTCTATGAGTTAAACGTATTCCAAAACTTGTTATTTATGTTTAAATATCAAAACGACATGCTTCCAAAATCCTTTAATAACCGATTTGTAATTTTTAATTCAACTCTCAAAACATCTGACTACTCAATTTCATATAGAGTCCCTCGCCTGTGGAACATAGTTCTTTATGAAAATATGAAAAGTATAACTTCAATAATTTGTTTTAAAAATATAGTTAAACAGTATTTACTTGAATTAACAGACGCAAAAATATTTTTGCATTTTTAATTTAAAAAAAAAATCTTATTTAAATCTTTCTTAATATATCTGATTATTTATCTTTTGCAATTTATGATATTCTTGTTGTAATAATGTGTTAACTTGTTTATATATATATAACGAGTATTTGTAAATTTATATAATGAGAAATTTGTTAAAAGTACTTAACGCTTTATATAGGGGCTTGATGACAAGACTTCTGTCTTCAACTTGCTCCTGTCTTTATTAATTTTTTTTATTAAAGTTTTATTGATAAAAATTGTAAAACAAAAACGTTGTAAAATGTTTTTATAAAAGACGAATTTAGTTAAAAAAAAAAAAGAGGAGTTTTTAAAAAACGAAGAGTAAAATGCTAAAAAAAATAAATAGAATAGAATGTCATAAACTCTAAGTCAAAAAAATCAACAAAAATTTAATCCAGTTACCAAATTAAAAAAAAAATTATTTTCACACTATTTTGTTACAATAATAGCTAAAATTTTATAAAGTAAAATAACAGTTTCCACTTTCTCTAGTTTTTTTCTTCTCTGCTGAGTTCTAGGCATATACTCAAACATAAATTGATATATACTTAAGAGCAGCAAATTTAAGGCTTTTAAAGAAAAAATAGATCATTCTACGGCTGATATAATAAATGGCAGAACACTAGCTTGGTAGGAAAAAAAGGGTATTCCAGTAGTGCGTATTTTTAGTGATAGAGGTAGTGAATAAGTAAAATTATAGAGAACCATGCTTCTAAATGGTTTTCAAGCCTCAAGTGCAAAGAGCATTTTACTACTTAGTTATTTTAACTACTGTATTTTACTACTTAGTTTTTTTAACCCTGACTAATTCTCTGTGTCTTAGTCTCTGTGAGAAGGTTCAAACAACCGAGAATGAGTTTTTTGATAGAGCTATGAAAAAATAAGTTTGCCCGTTTCTTAATATATGATAAAATAATTAAGATGATTATTTTTTCTGTTACATTTTAAACAATTATAAACGATAATTATTAAATAGCCTCATAAAGGCTGTTATAAAAGTTTATATAGACTAATATATAAAGACTTAGTCTGAATATATTTGTGACAATTTCCTATTAGTTACTGTTACCATGGTTATACGTTTTAAAAGATAGTCTGGCATATTGTTTATATAATATAATTTATCTGAGTTATTACTTTATGTAGATATATTTTGTGTACTAGATGATCCATACAATCTGATACACAAAGAAAAATGGCAACAAACTTTTCATTTGGGGTGTAGCTAAGTACTTTTTACCTTCGTTTAACAATTCTTGTGACTCTTCAGAATAACTATTTTTACCATCTTTAGCTTTACCAGTATCATACTTATATGGTTTATCACACCAATGGGAACTTGTTTTAGCAATTAAAGGTGAAAGTATACATTGCAAAAGTATCATATCTGCCGATACTCCGAGCCTAACCTCTACTGTAGTTTCAATAAAAATTCATTTAGTAGTTGCTTGAAAAATTGCGTTACCAGTAAACTCGAATAATAATTTCCACAATAAAAATCCTGTAAGTTTTCCTGATAAGATAAAAGGATATATAGCTCCTGCACCATGAAAGTCATAATTATCTTCTGTGTCTTGTAGTTCTTGTTTATGTTTAACTCTTCTAAGCAACGGAAAAGAATGTTATCTAATATATGTACCTTCTAAGGCTATTGCATTTTTACCTCCTTTACCAGGCTCTTTTTTACCTCGCCAACATAGTTTCCATTAGCTTCAAATGTGGAACCTGCACCATTTATGAATTTATATCCACCACTATTGCTTTCATCACTACCATTTGAACCAGTGAGTTTATATTTTTCATAATATTGTTGGTTAAGCAAAAAGAGCTCTTTGACTATTTAAGCAAATTTACTACCTCGATTTTTACAGTCAAACGTGCGCTCAATTCTTGCAACTAAGTTTGTTTTTTTTAGTAACAATTGTTCTACAATTTTTAATTCTTTATGCAACGAGTTTTTTAGTTTTTTGCAGCAATCTTAAATATTCATCATAAATGTTAATATAATTGTTTAAATCTATGTCATTCTTTTCCTGGTGTTTTTCTTTACCATTGATGGAAATCATTAATAGCTTTGTTATAATTTTCTTCTTCTGTTTTATACTTCTTATGTGCGTTTTCTATTTTATCTTGGTATTTTTTAGCATCATTTAATCTTTTTTTCAAATACCCCTGAGCTTTACAAGACTTATCTACCCAATTATCTATCTCATCATCATTTAAGCTCATGATCCGTAATAAAACAAACCATTGATCGTCACCTAACAATTTCTTCTGAGTTTTTTTGAGTTCACTTCCTAATATTTTTATTTCGAAATTATATTTATCGTTAGATAACGGATATTTAAGGTCTACGACAGAAAGATACCGATCAACATATGTATTTACTATCTTTTTAATTTCAAATTTGTCTGTTTCAACTTTAAATTTAACAATTTCATAAGATAAAAATTGCACATTAGTTTAGCTTAATTTTCTAACATCTGCAGCTTTTTTTTACAGCCTTCAACAAATTTATCTTTATCAACGATACTTGAAAACTCACCTTTTGCTTGTATAAATTTGTCATATACACCAGGGATCGTAGTATCTTTCCTGCCAAACACTACTTGCCAAGCTTTATTCTTTTCATTCTTAATTATTGCTGCTTTTGTTAAAGCTTCAATTTTTTTTCTCAAATTTCTCAAACTCTTCTTTATTTAAATTTCATTGTTTTTGTGCAAGACTTCTTTTAGTAATTGCTTTTCATATTCCTGACGTTTTTTATTTCGTTAACAGAATTTTATTATATCTTTATTTAACTGTGATTTTTCTTATTTCATACTCTTCTTTTAAGTTCGTAAATACCTTAATTAGTTCAGTTATTTCTTTTTCTGCGTTTTCAATAGCACTATCTAAGCTTTGTAAACTAACTTCTAATAGTAATTCTAAAGGTTTTGCCTACTGCTTCTCTTTATTCTTATTGACTTGGCTCAAGTCATAAAAAAGTTTTATGCGCGAATTTTTGAATTGCTCTTGCGTATATGTATATGAACAGAATTTTGTAATAAGCAGTGTTAAACTATTTTGAATTTCATTGACATAACATAGTTGAATTAATGTATAAAGTAGTTCTATAAAAACTTTTCCCTTAGCAGCATTAATTACATCCTGTGATACAACTAAAAGTATTTTTATGTTTGGCGTCATTTTACCAAAAGATGTCATAAGAAGAGCATGTTTGATAATTCTTGTTTCTCCATGATTATCGAAAGATCTTGGAAAATCCCAATATACCGTGCTAATTTTACATGTGTTGTTATAGAACGGTGTAATGTTATTAGTTTCAGACATTAAAGTATTCCCAATTGTAGCAATGCCATTTCCTGTTTTTGGGTTACAATAATTTCTTCCATAGTATTGCTAACCTCTAAAGTATTTCCTATAAGATAGTTAAATACAGTACTTTTACCACTGTCTGCTGGTCCTATTACAAGTACATGCTTAGCATCCTCTAAATTAATTTCACTTAAATTATGTTTCTATTCAGATTGCATATCAATTTCCATAAATAAACAAAGAAGGTTTTTATCTGATTGCTTGAGTTTTATAAAAACAACTTTTTTGAGCTTTCAGTTTTGCATTGTTCCAACCATTCTTTAAAGAGTTTACCGAGAATTGCAACTCTTGTTTCATTATGTCCCTAAAATACAAATATTATACAATAAAGTATTTATAACAAGCAATACAATAAAGAATTTATAACTTCGTTACATTTTCTTAAATAGGTTCAGTTTATACTTTTTTTAAGCAGTAATGATTTGCTTTTTAAGCAAAAGGTTTGCCATATTTTTTTCTTTTTTTGATTCACTTGTACACACATTATTGTTTTGCTTATAAACTTGATACTAGTTCTCTCATTTTCTCAACTTTTTATACAATCTAGTAAGTCAAAATTTTAAAAATTATAGTTTCTATCAAAAAAGAGTTCGGTGTAAATAAAGAACCAATCTATAAAAAAAAAACTTTAATGGTTAGAGTTTTCATATGAATTTAAAGATTCAGTATTAACAACAATTAAACAGTTACCTTTATTACTAGTCATAATATAAAACTAAAGCAGCATGGCTTAAAACACTTGCTACTCAAATGGCTATAAAATGCTCATTGGTTCATATGAACTTAAAGATTCAGTATTAAATAGTAATGTTTTTGTTGACAAATCCACGATGATCAAAAAAATATATTTCGGTCTGTATAAGCTAATCTAATTACTTGAATTAAGTCCTTAGAAGCAGGTAATATACGGAAACTACTTAATCAAGCAGCAGAAAAGACGCAAGAAAAGTTTGACGTTTTAATCAATAAGCTATCAACTGCTGTATCTAATATTGCATTTATTTTGTTAATTAATGATACTATCTACATTATTCCAATATCATATCATCCTTCCTTAATTAACTATATAACTGAATTGTATGGATTAAAATCTCTGCTAATTGTGCTAGAAATCACATACATTAAAACTATCAGATATTTCAAGAAATATCTTATAGTTTTAATGCATCAAAAACAGGTGCTACATTAACTGGAGTATATGCGCATCATTGTGCAAAAGATTTTATCTGATTATTATCTGTGTAAATTTTGAAAAGGTTATAAAAACAAATTAAAGTACAAGTTTAGCAACTCAGCAGTAGGGTGATATCTTAATGGTATGTTTAAAATTAAATTTTCTGACTATGGAAGATCAGTCGCAAAGCTCAAGTTAGGTCAGTTATAGCAAAAAGTTACTATTAATTTAAAGAGTTATACAAGAATGGTGGTAAAAAAAATAATAGTGCCAAATTAGTCCAGCTATACTTAACAAGATGTTTTACTGCTTTAATATCTACATCATTTTTATTATTATGCTTAGTATAAAGTAACTTTTGTTGTAAAATAAAGTGACGCTTAAGCTTAATATTAGCCAATAACTCAAAGCTCTGAAAAGGTTTTGAAAAAACCTTTTTGATAAATAAACTTTAAAAAAAAAATAATTGTTACAGTAATTACTTTTTACTTCCTGAATAAAAGTATCATAAAATCAAGCCTTCCTAAGTTTTAAATAGTCTTTTGTCAGTCTTTTGCTAGAAAATGGATAGCATTTATACCATGATTTAGTTAAGGGTTGATATTCCAAATTACGTTTTTTCGACTTGGTACAAATATTAAACAGTACCGTTTGTTTAGCTTTAACTGAAGATTATTTAATACAGTTACAATAAAGTTTATCTTAACTTAATTTCAAACTTAATTTCAATAATTTTCGACTAAAAGCAAAACAATCTTTTGGCTCAAATAGGATGTTGCTTGAATGAAAGCTTGTTTAATACGCATTTTAAAACATCTAAATTAAGTATTTTTAATAAGGATAGATATATAAAAACTATCAATATCAAATATTTAGATGTTTTCATAAAAGAACAGCTAAAATTGGTATGGGTAAAATGATCTACAATTACAATTTACAAAACAGTCAAAATAAAGTTCGGAAAGTTATTTCGTTTCTGATTACACACCCATTTATTATTCCTGAAGAGTTGTTGTTATTATTTCTGAGTACAACCCTTTTTTATATGAAAACATAACTTATCCGACTTATTTATTAACTTATTACATAACTTGTGTATTTTCAAGTTGTCTCACTGAGTATATAATAAATATTGCAGCCATGTTACAGGGTTAAAAAGTTATTTCTACGTAAAAAAACAAGTAAGAATTATAAGCAATTATTAGAGTTTATAAATTTTGATACCTAATTTCCATGTAAATTAAAAATGACTGATCACTCTTTTTAAAGAACAAGTTTCTAGGAAAATAAAAGTTAAAAATAATAAGTTAAAAAAGGGAAAATAAATTTAAAAAACTAAAAAACGACAAACAAATGATTAGTATTACATAGAGCATATTATAGATAATCTTGTATACTTTTTATTACATTGTATATATATATATATATATATATATATATATATATATATATATATATATATATATATATATATATATATATATATATATATATATATGTATATATATATATATATAGTCTTGCATGGTAGTCAGAGACTTTATATATATATATATATATATAATGTGTATATATATATGCATATATATATATATATATATATATATATATATATATATATATATATATATATATATATATATATATATATATATATATATATATATATATATGAGAAAATGTTAGAAAACTTCGAAATTTTTTTTTAATGATAGACTGCCTGCCGACACCAAATCTTCAGTCAATGTAGCAGCAACCCCTTGCGAGTCAGGGTCATTGTCAGTTTATGTAACAGCACTCCCTTGTGAGTCAGGCTATTTCTTAGTTGGTGTAGCAGCACTCCCTTGCGAGTCAGGCTATTAGTCAGTCAATGTAGCAGCACTCCGTTGCAAGTCAGGCTATAAGATAGTCGATGTAGCAACACTCCCTTGTAGTAGCAGGCTATAAGATAGTCGATGAAGCAACACTTACGCATGTTTTAAAAAGTTTTTAATAAAACAAAAACAAAAAACCACTAATTAAAAAAAACTTTCTAGTCATTATTATGCGGTTTAAAAAAAATAAATAAAACTTAATGTACTTTATCATAAATTTAATTGGTTTGACGTTTAAAAGACAATAAAATGCAGCTTAAGAGACAAGGTAAAAAAATTGTAGTCTAAAGGGACTTTTTTTATCATAAAAGTCTTCTTCGACTACACTATCAGGATAATAATATGACTTTTATATTAAAAATTTGAAAACAAAGAAAGTTTTGTATACTAATACAAGTATATTCGATACATGTTTAACAAAAATATATTTTGTTTTTTTTTTTATAAAGTTTCTTTTATTAAAATCTAAGAATCTTTTTGGAACGGTTTAAATTTTACTTAAGAATAGTGTTCTTTATGGAAGTTTTCAATAAAATTTTTTCATAAAAAAGTCTTTTATTTTGAATTCAGTCAGAAATTATTTTTTTAGTGTTGGAACATTAAAGTTATTCTCAAAAAAGTTTGTTGGATACTCATGACATATTTTGCTAAAACAATATTGAAATTAGTAAAGATATTCCATGTTTCATTTTAAACATAAATAGCAATGTTTGGTAAATGTTTAGTTTATAATGTTTACGGCCTTAAGACGATTTAATAGTGGTTTGCAAAAATCAGCTTTCTTTGCCCCAATTACAATCCTACATGTTTTTATTTACTACAAAGTTTTTTAAGTTTCCCGTAATTTGTACTTCTCTATGCAATTTTGCAGTAAGAAAGACAGCTGTGAACAAATGAAAACTAAGTTTTCATTAGAGCTTTTGTGTTTAAAAACGGTTTTGTTTTATAAAGTACGGAATTATTATAAGAGATTGTACTTTTAACGGATTGGATGTGAAACTTCCATGACAAGTTTTCATTAAGAATTACGCCTTAAAAATTACCAATAGATTCTCTTTTTACATCTATTTTATTGAGTAATAAATAAGGCAGTTTAAGTGGAACACTATCAACTTTATTTGGTTTGTAGAACAGGATGAAATTAGTTTTATTTACATTTAGTGAAAGGCAGTTACTTATAAACCATTTATTTACTTTAGATAATTCTTCATTGAATATTTGAAAAGAACTATTAAATCTTTGTGTAAAGAAAACAGATTTGAATTGTTAGCAAACAATTTTGCAATTTTGCAAATTTTAAAATTATCGAATGGCAAATATCGCAAATATCTGAATTGCATTGCAATTTCTTGCAATTTTTAAATTGCAGTCAATACATATTTGCAATTTTTCATTGCATTTAATAAATTTTGATTTAAAAACAATTTTGCAATTTTTAAACTGTCAGCCAACAATCGTCAGCAAATAATTTTGTTTTTTTCATATGGATTTCTATTAAGTATTCCTCAAATATTGTTCTACTTATATAGTTGGGTTTATATGTTATTTTAAGAGTTTCTTCAACAAAATCACTAATTTTTCTGTTGAGTTTTTAAACAGTTTTACTCCATTGTGAATGCCTGTTCATTGCCTAAAACTAAAAATTGGTGCTGTTTTAATGATACGTCGCAATTTAGATCTTAAGGCTGAACTTTGCAATGGTACCCAAATGATGATGCGTGCTTTACAAAATAACTACATTGATGGGCAAGTTCTAACAGGTGTTTTAGTTGGCAAGAGGATGTTTGCTCAGCGGGTTTATTTAACACAATCTGATTCAAATTTACCTTTTACTCTTAAACGTCGTTAATTTCCTGTAAGATTATACTCAATGACCATAAATAAAAGTCAACGTCAAACCTTTGAGAAAGTTAGTATTTATATTAAATCTCTTGGTTTTCACAATTGTGAAAAATGACATACTTTCTAAAGAATGTTCATCAAGTTTTTTTAAAATTGATGAAAATTTATCACAAGGTATGTCATTTAATAAACTTTACACAAACAATGTTATATTTACCAATGCGCTAAATCTAAAAATAGTTAATTTTTTGCTATTAAACACCTCATTTTTTTAAAATAGTTTAACTGTAATTTATAGCTTTGGTAGTATTATTGTGTATTATTTGTAACTAAATGGCTGTTTTACATGAAGTGTATTTTGTGTCATAATATTATCTGTTTATAGTAAGTGAGTTGTTATTATGTTGTTTTCATGGTTTTAAAGTGGTGCGATTCGGCTTTGTTTATTGCAAGAATGTTGTTCTTGCTAGCTAAGCGGCGTACTTTAAATAATGTGACTTGGCTTTGTTTATGGCAAGAGTGTTGTCTTTTTTAGCCATGGGGTGTACTGACATAAAACATATAAAATCTGTTTGTACACAAAATGTGTACTTACAAGTATGTTATGCTGTAAGTAAATAAAGTATTTACAATAAAATCTGGATAACTCAATAACCCTTAAATAAATCAGAGTATATTTTAGAATTCCAGCTAAGCCTTTTTTATGGATTGAACAACCAATAACTTAAACATTTTCTAATGAGCTAATTTCTAGGTCCTTTGGTGGTTTTAGTTATTGAGTTTTTACTGTAAAATTTTTTGTCTTTTGTTATTGATGTTGTTCTTTGTGATGTTATTGTTGTGATATTTTGTGTTGATGGACGATTTGACTTTCACCTCGGTGTTTATCGTTAAAAATAATTATTGGGTTGATTCATACTGAAAATAACTATATACATTCATGCACTTAAAGCCAATGATCAATTTTATGTTAAACTGTAACAATTTATCTTTTTTTGATTACTTTTAGTGTGCCTTTTTTTAAAAAGAGTTTATAATTGAAACTTGCAACATTATATTTTGAAACTTTTTCCTAACCCTAACCCTAACCCTGACAAGAATACACATAAAAAAAATATAGAGTATTTAGTATACTTCGAAAGTTATATCCTTCATCTAGTTTTTTTAACACATATAGACACAAGTGTCCACAAAATGAAGTTTCAAAACTGAACTCTTTTACTATTATAACAGCTAAAACTTTTTGAAGAACTTTTTAAATAATGAACTAGTTCAACTGGTGGTGGTAGTGCATAAGAGTCAAAACTTTGTTTCTTATCTCCGTCTTTCTACCAGCAAATCCAATGAAATTCATTTTTACTTGAATCTCCTGTATTTAATATTCTACATTATTTTTTTTGTGTGTTTTTAGGAAGTTCATTTCTTACAAATACATCTTTAAAGTTCTTTATATTTACTTTTTTTGCTGCTTCTATTAATTGAATATTTGTTAATGGTTCATTGGTAATGTGATTCCTTCAAAATTGATATGTTTATTCATTTTTTATTAACTTAATAATAATTTAAATTATATTATTTTTTATGTATATAAACTAACCTGTGCCTGCTTGTGCTTGGCGGTGCTTACCTGTAATTATTTTTCTTATTCTGTATAACGGTAATGTCCATATGCTAATGTCTGTATACCATCTTCTAAAATAACTTTTTTATCATCTACTGCGCTTAATGGTATTTTATTAACTTCTTCTGTGTAAGTTTCATGTAAATGAGATCTTGTTACATTAATTTTTCTCATTTGATCAATCTTGCTTAGCAAACAGTCTTTGTAATCTTTATGTTTTATATATTTTTTAACGACATTTTTCTTAACTCCTTTACATTTTTTGTTGTCTTTTTCGAGTACTTTTTAAGAATACAACTTTAATTTCTACAAGTCTTTTAATTTGATATCCTGCAGTTTCATCTTTAAACTTTTCTATAACTTTCTTATTAACACTAACTTTCAAACCAATATTAATTGCTGGATGATTTAGGTTATATTCACTTATATCAAATTTGCTGTCGACATCATTAGAGTTAAATTTATATAAATCTTCTGTTTTAATTCGTATGCCAAAGAGTCTGAATCTGTGAATAACAATTTAGCTTTTTCTGAAAACTTATTTTTTATGTAACCATAGTGAAACTCATATACTAGCGTCTTACTTAATACTAGAATGCACATATCCAAGCCAATCGGCTTGTTATATAATAGTTTTGCTCTTTTCATATGGATTTCTATTAAGTTTTTTCCTAAAATATTGTTCTACTTTCATAGCTAGGTTTATATGTTATTTTAAAAGTTTTTTCTCTTTTAGCTACTAATCTAACATCGACTCTGTTTTCAACATTCTCTATTGTTTGTTTTTTTCAAATATTGAATCGTTCCTAAGTTTAAAAAAGTCTTTTTCAAAATCATTGATTGCTTTGGTTCTAAGATTTGTATTTAATTCAATGTATTTACTTAACGACGATCTTTTTTCAAACTTTATACATCTATGAAATTTAATATTTTTTTACCTAATCTTTCGCACGATTTCAGGTTTTCATAGTGGACTATGTAATTTTTCTTATTATTCAAGTTAGGCACTAATTCTTCAACATTAGATCTAGATGATCCATAAGAATTACAAATAGTTATTCTTTTAGGTTCAAGTGGATAATCATTACGAGCATATGTAGACTTTCAGGTTGTTCTAAATCAACTTCTAATATGCATGAAATGGATTTTAAACTTTACAAATCTTCTTCACTTATCCATTTAAAACTATGTGTTGGAAGTGGTTTACTCATAGCCCACCCATATAAATTTTTAGATATATTTTTGTTTTCTTTAATGCTGCATCCCAAGCTAGTCCTGGTGGTATAAAATACCAAGTAGGATCTAAAATTGAAACAATTTATACAAACATCTCTGAAATTTTTAAATACATCAGCTAATATCCATACATCTAAAACATTGTATAAATTATGATAATCCCTAAAGGTTTCACAATTAAACTCTTTATATACAGTTTGTGCATGTAAATAATCTTCTTCACAAATGCATATATTATTTAATCTTTAAAAGAATGATTATTTTGATTGTAATTCTTCTTCAGACAATTTATCAATGGAATCAACCCAATCATATGAATAAACAGCTTTTTTTAGTAATAAATATAATTTTTTACCCTAATATAGTTTTCTAATATTTTCGCATTGTTCTTTTGTTAAATCTAAGTTAGAAGGCATAAATTTGTAACTATCAATGAAACAGAATTCACGTTTAATTTCAACAACTTTACAAGTTTTACTATAATCAACTTTAATTTCTCTTGAAAACTTTACGAGTTTTACGAGTTTTACTACAATCAACTTTAATTTCAAATTTAAAATCAAATTTGAATACACTTTTCTTTATTGTTTGGTATACAACTCAACTTTTCTCCTGATAATTTCTTTTTCTAACAAGAAGCAACGTATATTGTGAAACAATGCTGGAAAGATTTTTGGAATTACATATTTTAAATTACAATCTTTACGAGAAGCACCTCTATATTTTCCAGTAATATGACAGTGGTCACGCACTCTATCATCTTCTAGTTGTTATTCACAATGTAGCATTATTAAAATCATTATTGTCGTCAGCAGTATATATCATCTTTTTTGGAAATTTAATCAAATCACAAATTTTCTTAATATCTCATTCTAACATGTCACAAATATTTGTGCAACATCATCAGTTTCACTACTTGCAGTAAATGTAACCGAATTGCTTTGATAAAAACTTTCATCAAAACATTTAATATAACAACAGAACAAACTTGAAGTATGTCTTGATATTGTTTAGACTAAGAGTCATTTGGATTTGGTGACAAGTGTTATTTGGTGTGATGAAACTTTCGAAATCAGCATATACTGCAAAAGGTACTCTTATAGACCTATTGTATTTAGTAAAGTTCAGTGTTGAACTTGGTTTTGGAAGTTCAATACGTACTGAACTATGCGTGTCACACTACAACTTTTGTTTTGATAAAAATTCGTCAGTATTAAAACTTAACAGTAATAAAAACCTTCTACAATAGTGGATAGTATGTTCATGGTTGGATGTTTGTGAGTAGGGTAATCAGCTTAAACTTTTTGTTGAGCAACAATGATTAGTATTGATGTTTGGAATTAATAACAATTTTATTAAATGTTTTCTGTCATTATGTTAAGATTTTCTTTAAATATTAGTTTCTGAAACCTTATAGCCAAATACATTAACACTTATACTTAGATTATTTTTCTCAAATTTTGTAATTTGATTTAATGGTACTGGGAAATCTATTTTTTCCCAATTAATTTTTTTAGCTTGTGCTTTAAGATCATCATCTATTATTTCAGAATTTTTATCTTTAGGATTTACAAGTCTAGTAACTCATCACTTAAAGCACTCATTATCTTCATTTTTCATATAATTTATTGCTTTTTTAGTTACTAATTTTTTGTCAAGTGGAATATATGATTTAGCAAGTAGAGGTTTATATTCAATAATATTTTGTATCCATCTTTTTAACAGAAACAAATCTCCAATTTGATCCCAACTGCTTAACAAAGCAGCAAGAGTAATTAAAAATTTGTCAACATTACTAGATAATATAATAACTAACAGTTTTCTTAAAAGCCTCTATAAAACGGTTATAATCAAAGCCGACTTAACTGATCACTTCTAATATTTATAATTACTGATAGTATAACTCCTAATAATACTCCCCTTGAATCCTCAACATTTGTGAAAAAAATTAATGAATGCTCGATATGTCATTTTAAAACTTTATTAAACGAATACGTTGATTAGATTTTTATATTACAATCGCATAAAGTAAACAATGCATATGATATATTCTTGAATCAATTTTGTAAAATGTATAATAAGGCATTTCCAACTAAATAAAGGGAATGAATTTTAAATCATTTTTATCCCCATCGATGACTAAAGGTCTACTTAAACCATCGAGAAAAAATAGAAGTAATATAAAAAATATATAAGACGTAGAACTTTTAATAAACGAAATAATTTACAAAATCTATCAAAATTTATTTAAAAAAATTAAAAACGATCAAAAATTATTTACTTTGCTAAATTGCAAGAATGAAACAACGGAAATACTGAAAAATATGGAGCATTATTAAGGAAGTAATCAGAAAAAAAAATCGCAAAAAACAACTTACCACAAAACTTTTTTGTTGATAGAAAACTAATTTATAACAAAGAAATTATTATTAAAAAAATTAAAAAATATTTTCTAGAAATTGGTCCAAAACTTAGCAGCTAAAATTCCTTTTGGTAAAAAAAGATTTGATTCATGTTTTGCATCGACGGATGAAATTATGAATCAATCTAACTTAAACAAAAGTGAACTACAAATGCATTGATATTACTGAAACTTCGTTATTTCATATTTTTTATTTCTCAGTTAAATCAGGTCATATTCCGAAATAGTTTAAAATTGCAAAAATAATGCCCATTTTTAAATCTATTGATAATACTAATATTTTAGATTAAAGACTTATTTCAGTCTTGCCCTGCTTTTCTAAACTAATTGAAAGCATTATGTATAAACTGCTTTATAAACATCCAACCTGAAAACAAGATGTTATACAGTAATTCATTTGGGTTTAAAAAGAACCATTCTACTGACCATGCAATTATGGAATAAGGTAAGGATGTATCTAACGGATTTGAAAGTGATTGCTTTACTTTAGTTTTTATTAATTTATCCAAAGTTTTAGACACAGTAGACCATGAAATACTATTTAAAAAACTAGAACACTATGGTGTTAAAAACCAAAGTTTCATTTAGTTAAATTCAACTTAATTCACAGGAAGCAACTCATACTAAAAAAATCAAAAGAATTTAAAAATAACCTAAACTTGTGGGGTACCTCAAGGCTCTATTTTAGGACCATTACTATTTTTAAAATATATAAATGACTTATATTTATCATCAAAAAAGTTAAATACTACTTTATTTGCAGATGACTCTAATTTATTTTATTCTCAAAAAAATACCAATACTGTTTTTAAAATATTTTATGAAGAACTAGATAACATAAACGAGTAACCGATTTTTATTAAATGTAGAGAGAACTAAATTTATCTTATTCCATTAACCTAGTAAAGCCAATAGTATTCCTGTTAAATTATCTATCTTTTAATCAATGACATAATAACTAAAAAAGATTCGACAATAAACTTCCTAGGAGTAATTTTTCATGTTTAATATATTGAAAGTAAGATATCAAAAAGTATTTCTATGTTATATAAAACAAAACATTTTCTTAATAATGTAATATTAAAAAAGTTATATTTTCTTTATCTTTCTTACTGTAACATTGCCTGGGGTAGTGCAAACCACACAAAACTAAAAAAAAATTATAGTAAACAACTATAATTGTTCTTTAGTTTTTACTTTTAATTATACAAAAACTTGCTTGCAGGATAATATTTAAGATAAAAAGAAATACATGTTGCGAGCCTCTTTTGCGTAAACTTGGAGCTTTAAATATTTATAAACTTAACATTCATCAAGTGATGCTATTTATGTTTAAAGCAAAGCGTGATTTATAGCCAGTAACATTTCAATTTTACTTTAATAAAGTTTCTCATAAATATACTATTAAATTTTCAGAAAATAACTTTGTTATTCCCATAACCCATTATAAACTAAGTTCTTACCAATTTCAATATCGTAGACCGTTTGTTTTAAAAAATTTTCTTCACATTATTAAGGATAAACTAGAGTTCGTCTTAAACTGCACAATGAAAAGGTTAAAGGTTATTTCAAAACGGCATTTACTAAACATGGAATTCTATATATTAGATTTCAAATACATATTTTGAAAATAATTTAATTGTTTGAATGAAAAAATTATTTTAAATCTGTACTACTTTTCGTTAAATCTTTTATTAGATTTCTTAATTTTCTTGATACCTCTCTTTAACTTTTTTAATTTTGTTTGTTTTTGTTATATTTTTTTGTGCTCTTGTTAAAAATAAATATTTAGAATTAAGTATTTAGTTATATCTCATTATTTATAATAAAACACCACGTCATTTTTGTGCATTGACAACTTCTTAGTTAACTACTTTTTATTTCATTTTATTATTTCAATTATATCGTTAAAATTATACATTGTTGTTTAAAATTATACATTGTTGTTTAAAATTTTTATTTTCCATTTTGAAAGTTTTTTTTTTGAAAGTTTTTTTGTGTATATGCTATTGTATTGTTTATTTATTTCGTATGTAAATATTTAAAACGTTTTCAAAGCACAAGTGTAACGGGAGCATGGCGATAAGACAATTTATTTTTTTCTCGCTTTTATTTTTTATTTAATTGTAATTTCTTTTTGTTATTTTAACTAGCGGCAAATATATATATATATATATATGAAAAAAACATATATTGTAACTTCTCATGTTTCTATGTTAGTTAATTTAATAGATACTGGATCTCTTTTAATTGTTCCTAATCTTTCATATTTTGATCTATATATTCTTTTTTTTTTCTTTTATTGGATGAATCCTTGGTCTTCCATCTGGCTTTTTAACTTTTTATACTTTTTCTTTTTTGTTTCTTTTAACGCTTACTTTTATTGAATGTACTCTTAGTCTTCCAACTGTTCTTCTAGTATACACATCTGATAATGCAGACTCTTGAACAAGTAGCTTATTATCTATAGCAATAATAACTGTTGAAATAAGATTGTTAAACGTTTGTTTAATATTGTTTTCTTTTAATAAATTGATTAAATACTTTTTTGTATATTTCTTTCTATTATTACATAATTTTTTTTTTTATTCGTTTTCAAAATATGTAAATATTTGTATTTTTTCAATCTATTCTTGATTTTTTTTTTTTAGTTAATATAGCATTTATTTTTGTTTTATTTAGCATATATAAGTTCATTATAGTTCTTTATAAAAAATTTGTTATTCAAAGCTAAATTGGCTTCCATCAGACTTAAGTCGTCCCAATCTATCAAATATTATAACAGCAAATGGTTGAGTATTTGCTTGAACAGCTGTGCGTTGATGCTTTAATTTGAATATCTACTATTGTTGATTTTAATCTTTTTGATTGTTTAATCACAGCAAAAACCATAAGTAGATATAAACCTTTATAGTCTGCAGGAGTTATGTTACTTTGTGTGATTAGTTCATTTATTCCATAAAGCTTTTTACTAAACGTAGATGCAATTCTAGAAGCTCTTGAAAAATATTGATTTGGGAATGATAGAGTATAATCAACAGCAGGATAACTTTCTTGATTAAGCATGAGTTGCATGTGTTGTCAAGTCACAATGATAGAAAAATAAATGATTTTGCTCTTGATTTAAATTTTTATTTGTTTAGAATCCAACAATGATACATCTTGGTTTTTCATTAGATAATGTTACACTCAATATCCAAGAAAATTCAGTAGATTGTGGAACAACTATACTTTCACACTCCCGTGTACAAAAATGTGCTAGAAGCTTACTTTTGATTCAATTTTTTTATAAAGCCTAATTCTTTCAATAACTAATTTAGTCTCATGTGGCATAAACAATAATATTTTAGTAAGATTAACTTTTCCTGCAGCAGCAGCAGTAGTTCTAAAAACTGCATTTCATCAATATCTCTATTAAGAATTATTGAATGTTTTAATCCGTAAATAACTATGTTATAATCATCGCAGAATCCAAAAATATATTTTAGAAGAATATAAAATAAAAATATTTCTTTTGTAGATGGCTTCTGAATTAAATATGATTGTTTTACTGTAAATCATGTATTATCAGCATGTACTGCAGTCGTTGGTGAATCTTTATACCACAATTAA
Organism: Hydra vulgaris; assembly: GCF_022113875.1. Taxonomy (NCBI): domain Eukaryota; kingdom Metazoa; phylum Cnidaria; class Hydrozoa; order Anthoathecata; family Hydridae; genus Hydra; species Hydra vulgaris. The sequence continues at coordinate 41,960,377 of NC_061170.1, read as the reverse complement.
TTTAAACCTTGTTCTAATTGAAAGTCATTTGAGTATTCCTAACCTGGATAATAAACTGATTCTGCTTCTTGGTTTGATAATTGGTATGTTATTCGACTAAATAAGTGCATAATAAAAAAAATGTAAGATTTAAATCGGAATAATAAAATCTGACCATTTTTAAATATTTCTTCTATTCAACAATTTCAGCAACAATAAAGAAAACAGAACAGTGATTGTAAAAAAAAGGCAAATAAATGAAAAAAATATAACAAAGTTTCAAAACAACTTATCAATAGAAAACTGGGATCAGGTTGTTAATTGCAAAGATACTAACACAGCTTACAACATTTTTAAACACACTTTTACAAGTTTGTACAAAAAAGCGTTTCCAAAACTTGAACAGTTAACTAAAATCAAAATCCTTAAAAACCTTTCGATGACAAAACGGCTTATTGAATATTCAAAAAAATATATATTTTATGAAAAACTTTTGAAAAAAAAGACTTATAAAAACGAAAGAGTATATGAACAAAACAAAATTCTGTTTGAAAAATTGAAGAGCATTTAAAAATAACTATTATTGCAATTTTTTAGAAAATTATTGCGTAAACACCAAAAAACATTGGGCGAAATAAAAGAGGTAACAGGAAAAAAAAAACATGCTAGCAAAGTGTTACCGCAATGCTTATAAACAGATGAGAACAATACAGTAGCCAATAAGGCAATAGATATTGCAGAGAAATTTAATAACTATTTTATAAAAATTGGGGAGAAACTAGCTAATAAACTAGTTCTTAGAAAAAAAATGTTAAAAATCGTATAATAATTAAGCCTCAGTCATGAGGTCAGGGTTAGGGTTAGGGTCAGGGTTAGGGTTAGTGTTAGGGTCAATGTTAGGGTTAAGGTTAGGGTTAGGGTCAGGGTTAGGTTAACATTTTATTTACTATATATACTTTCTAATCTCTTTTGAGATTCGTAATTTTTTAAATTGCTTTTAAAATTGTTTTGTATTGCTTTAAACTGATCATCATTGATCTCTTTTTGACGTTTTAATTCATCACATATTGCAATAACTTCGTTTCTTGCTCCAGTATCACCTGCTTTCCACGCAGGTAAACGTAATATAAACATTTTAATAAGTGCATTTGGGTTATAAGGAAGAATTATAGTTGATACTCCTGTTCTTTTCATTTCAGGTTTTTTCTTAAATTCTCTCCAAACTGGTGCTCTTATTTTTTTTTACTTTTTACTTCTAGATGATTTTGGTTTGTTTGGGTTTGCATCAGAAAGAGTTGCTTCTGTTTGAATTAATATTTCTTTATATTTTCACGATCATCTCTATTAAATATATCTCTATTAGGAACAGCTTTTGTTGCTAATTCCAAAACGCCAATTGCAATTTATGTTTTTCAATCAACATTTATACCATTATTATTAACTAATATTGCCTTTTCTCCTATATATATTTTATCATCTTTAGAATGAATTCCAAATGCATTTTCTGTTCACTTTTTACAAGTAATATACAGCCTTAGATAATCTGTTGCCAATTTTCCTAACTTTAATGTTTTAGTTTCACTATCAGGAAACAGTATTTCTTTAGTTGAGGCATTATTCTAGGATTAGCAATTGCAAAATTAAGTGTTAAATTATTATTTTTATCTTCTAATTTAAATAATTTTTCTTTTATACGAGACTGACCAATTATTGGATTGTACAATTTCGTCAGTCAAGTCATCATCACTTAATTTTACATTTATAGAATTCTGATTATCTTTTTCTTTAATTTTATACGCCGAAAATTGTTTTTTCTTACGCCTCCAGTTGCTTCTACTCTTCAAATGGTGGCCGGAGCTAGAGTTGGTTTTTGGAGGCAAAATGTTTTAGAGGCCGACGCTATTAAGGAGGCAGAAACCATTGGTGGCCGCCTCCAAAAAAAATTGTGGAAACAGATTCATTTGGAGGCTGCCTCTAATGGCTTCTGTCTCCTAAATGGCTGCGGCCGCCGAATTAGAGGCAGGAATGTTTGCCTCCTGCCGACGGATGTAATGAAAAATAATTGCTGTTTTGTTTTAATGCAATTAATTATTAACTAGAAACAAATGTTAAACATTTGACATCAAATTTCATTTTATATGATTATGAGCAGTATTTAAAAATGTTCTAATTTTTTTTTTAACTAACAAATTAAGTAGAATAAATTAGCAGTTTTATTATTCAAAACAAAAGTTAAAAGTAGAAGATTTTACTTCTATGCCATTGTATGCAAATCTTTTTGATAAATACTAACGTTAATTACTTATTTTTAATAATTGGACATTTTAAAATTTATTGAAAAAATATCTGCTTATGTTTATAAAAAGTTTTCGACCACGCTGTATTATGCTAATAGTTTTGCCAAATTACAACAACAACAACAACAAAAATAAAGTTTATCAACTTCAAATCTAAATGCTTTTCTAAATATTATTTATATTTTACTCCATACTTTTAAAACGTTTAAAAATAAAGACTCATCTACTTTTACACGTTAAAGTTAAGCGATTAAAAGTTTAAAACGTTTAAAAATTAAAAATTTATTCGATAGTCCTAGAAAAACAACCGCACTGACAAAAAAATGTATTTTTATTTTTTTATTTTTTTAAATAGTCAATAAATCACATAAAACAAAAACTTTGATGTCAAATGTTTAACATTTGTTCTAAGTTAATAATTTAGTTGCTCGTTAACTTAAAGTCAAATGTGCAATTTTTCATTACATCTGCCGCCGGGAGGCAAATATTTCTGCCTCCAGTTTGGCGGCGGCAGCCAGCTGGGAGACAAAAGCTATTGGAGGCGGCCTCCAAATGGTTTTGTCTCCTAAATTTCTACTAGAGGCGGTAATCATTGGCTGCCGCCTCTT
>NC_061170.1:41912493-41952493 GCF_022113875.1 Hydra vulgaris | reverse complement strand
TATACACGCATTTTCTATTTACGACTTTATTATTTTGCGCATTTTTTATTCCTTTTTTTTCAAGCAGTATTTGAAAGGCCATTTCCCATGTTTTATTTGAGTAATTTCACCTGTGTCTATTGTGTTATTTCCAATGCGCCTAAGTTCTCACAGATCCCCCTCCTCTCAAGTTTTTCCGTTATAAGTAATCAGTTTAATATACGTATACAACTTTTAATTTGTGTTTAAATTTATATGCTTGAGGTCTGTCCTGTAACAAAATATATAGATCTACTTCTTTAATAATAATAATAATATTTTCTTACATCAGTCATAACTTCTCTTCTCTCGTTTTAAGCTTGAGGTCTTATTAATACTTCTTTACTTTTGTATTTTATTTCCTTAGAGCATGTTTTTCTATCTTTGTTTTAATTTTTAGTCTTAAAGACTTAATTTCTTAAAAACCAAGTCTCACGTATATAATTCTCATGTACGCGCGCGTGTTCCCATTACAGGCTTATGTCCTTTTGATTTAAATATTTTGATTGCACAAAAGAATTAATATTCTCACAAATTTAAAATGTTCTTATAACTGCTACACAAATAGCAAACTTTTTTAGTAAGGAACTTTTTACAGATTGCCTACCCTAATCAAAACCCTTTGCACATGCGAGTAAGCTCCATTGCGCCAATTCCTATTTAAGTCAGTCAATGTATGCAAACTCGGCTGCGCCAATTCCTATTTAAGTCAGTCGATGTATGCACACTCAGCTGCGCCAATTCCTATTTAAGTCAGTCGATGTATGCACACTCCGCTGCGCCAATTCCTATTAAAGTCAGCTGTAAAACAAAAAAGAAAAGCACTCAACAAGCGCCTGTACTAATTCTTAATCGATCAATACAAGTACAATACACTGTACAAGTCATCTCACTCCTAAGTCAAATAACATCGCTCTAAAAACGCTTGTATTTATTTATTACACACACATGCTGAAAACTATTAAAAGTTTATATTACCAGTCATACACCTTTACTGATAGAATCCTATCGAATTACGTTTAGACCTTTTTAAAAATACAATTTTCAAACCTTCACATTATATAATGTTAAATCTTTGCATAGGACAACATTGTTTAGCTCATTCATTTAGGCACTTGATATCTCGCCGCGGCTATCCAGGTTCGCTAGCACAATTTTTATTATTTTTGTTCTCTTTTCATCTAGATAGCATTTTACCTTCATGTTTTAGATATAAAGACATCACATAATTGTTACATAACCTCTCTTCTGTTTGCTCTTTTTAGACTTTACTCATTATGCCTAAATTCTACGCGCTACCCTGCTACTTAAAATAATGATGAAATGTACGTAGACAACTTTAAAATAACATAAATTTTTTGCTTTAGTTTTGTGCTTTTATAACTAGGACATCTGTCCAAACACTTTGTAATAATCTTGAGCTAAACTCTGACTCTAATATAATCCTTGCTTTTTCTTCACTGAGGCTCCCACGGCTGCATGTGTTCCACTAAAGTAACTGGTTTTCGAGTCCAGTTATGAATTATAAACAACAAAACATACACACACGCATGTTTATCTTATCTTAAGCTTTATTATACTATGTCACTCACTCAATCGTTACAACCTTTATTCTTATATTTAACACTTTAGCTCTTTATACTCACTTAGAACAACTCCATTACCTTCATTTATTAGTGAAATATACGTAAACAATTTTTTAAATTATACAAATTATTTTGCTTGAAGTTTGTGCTCTTTTTTTTTTTGACTGGACATTTGTCCAACATCTTTTAATTAGACTTTGAAAAAAAATGCTGACTCTAATATAATCTTTTCTCTTTCTTCCCTGATGCTCCTACAGCCGGGTGTGTTCCACAAAGGAACTGGTTTTCGAGTCCAGTTACGAATTATTAAAACATATATTTTCACTGTCTCCGAGTAAAAGGGATCAAATATGTCCCTTTTATTCGTGTTTCCGTTTAGGTAGAGATATGTGGAACATTAGGCAACAACTTTTTCCTACACTAATTATGACAGAACGCTCCGCTTTCGACTTTTTGTCTCTTGATTTTTTAAAGAATGTTTATAATTTTAAATCTTTGTTCTATTCTTAAACCTTATAATTCCTTCTAAAAATTGTTTAGTGTATACCCACTTTTTATTCAGCTCATTTTTTTAGCCTACTTAGTCCTATATTTTCTCCCCTATTAAGATAACCTTTCTTCTGTTTCACAAATTTTTTTTGAGATTCAATTCAAAATTCACTTCCATAAGACTGTAAGTTCCTCTATTTTAATTAAGTTTATAAATTGAATAAGCGAGGCAAGCTTACACATATCTGTTCGAGCTTCAAATTGTGTCATGTCGCATACACGCATTTTTTTTTTCTAATTTCTAATTATGATAACAAACATGCACGTGCTATGCCCATCATAGTCTAATCATGCCACGTCACCCGCGCGTTAAGTCATTACATTTCTTCTTTTACATATTAATTGCGCGCACTTTTTTAATTTTTAGTTTCACCCCTTTGCTTGAGAAATATGCGTAAACAATGTTTAAATTTTAAATATAAAGTACTTTGCTTGAAATTTTGTGTTTTTTTACTGGACATCTGTCCAACATCATAATTTTTATTTTTAATGCTGACTCTAATATAATCTTTTCTCTTTCTTCCCTGAGGCTCCTACAGCCGGGTGTGTTCCATAAAGTAACTGGTTTTTGAGTCCAGTTGCGAATTATAAATAACCTAACCACTGTCTTAACTGGTAGGAGGAAACATGAGAGACTTTGTCTCTTCATTTTCTTATCCGTTTGGAAGAGATATGAGGGATATCAGGCAATAACTTTGTCTGACTACAATCTCTACGGTACAATAATCTCTCAACATTTTGTCTCTATTTTTTGAAGTTTTAAATATTTTTTATCTTTGTTTGTTTTATATCTTAAGCGTCTTTCAAATTGTATTACGCAAATCTCTCATAAACACACACCTCTACCTTTTAATATAGAATATACTTTAAATATAAAATAATTTAACACGTAGTTTAAAATAATAAATAAATAACAAAATAACTAATTAAACAATAGTGTAAAATAAAGATTTTCATTATAACACAACATAATATAACTCTAATACTAACAAATAGCTCCACCGATAAGTTTAAATTTCAATAATCATATTTTTTATTTAACACTAAAAGTACCAATCCACTCTAACAGCACCCAGTATCTAGCCTATCGCTATGGTGATTGATCTTAAAGTAGTATTCTACTGCTGTTTTAACACTCTGCTCCTTACTTGAAGTGTCAGTTAAGATTTGACCGCGAGTAGATCAACTGACTGAGGGGGCAATTGCTGACCCAGCATTGATCGAAGCTGGTGAAAAGATCATTAGGCTTATTTGCTTCGTTGGAATGGAATCAGGGTGCTTTTAACAGTTGAGAATCCACTCTCTACTAATACCATGAACCGATACTCCTACATCTATGCTATCGCTTGGCTATTCGACGTGGGGTGGTTTTAGCTGCTTTTTTAATGCTCTGCTCCTTATGCGAAGTGTCGGTTAAGATCTTGCCGTTAGAAGTTCAACTTGCAACGGCTTACCCGACATCGTTTTAAGTACTGGTTAAAGATCATTTAGTTCGTTTGATCCGCTGGAATTGGATCAGTGTGTATTTTAATAGTTGGGAAGCCAATACCAACGCATATCCTGAAGAGATACCTAGATCCCCTAATTAAATCACTTCAACCATATCAATCCACTAATAAAAAAATCTAAATTTTTGCTTAACTTCTTTCAAAGTATAACTCTCAAAAAAAATTAAAAAAAAAATTAAAATATAACTTTAAACAATAAAATATAACTTTAAATAATTAAAATCTAAATAAACTATGATTACTCAATAAGTTTAAATTAATAAAAAAATAAATAACAACTTATTTAAAAAAATAAAAAAACCTATAATTCTTTCTCGTCCCCGTAATCCTTAATCTTTGAACTTCTCCGTAGACACCTGTCTAAACTTTGCATAAATCTATTACTTATAATATATCGTAGTAATTGTTTCCTTTTTTCTTCCCTTAGGCTGACAGGTCTAGCTTGGATATCGAATAAACAGACTTTGTCTGATTATCTCGATTAAACACTAACCCTAACCTTGACGCTAACCCTAGCCGTGACTTTATTACCTTTATATAGAGAATTTTTAAATTTTTTTTATTTTAAAATAAAATAAATTTATTAAAGTAATTTGTTTTAAATGTAAATTAATTATTTTTCACTGTTCTCTGATACACATACGCACACATGGATATACTGATTACAATAGACATACTGTGGTATTCATACTACAACAAACACATCATCATCATTCATCAATCAACAAATTATTTCACAGGTTATTATAATAACATTTATATATCATTTAAGGTCTTGTTACCTACAAGTCTGTTATAAATGTCAAGGAGACTTCCATTATACTTTAACTTGATACTCTTAACTTTAACTTTCTTGTATCCTCCTTTAAGTTATTTTTTGCTCAGTCTAGTTTCAAGGTTGTAGTAGCTACAACCCTGACTAAAACTAACCCTAATTCTGTAAATAATTTATGCTAGCCTAGACAATAGCTTTTATGAAAATTTCATCTTTTGAAATATTTTTGGTCAGGGTTATATTAACTTGCTGTTTCTAAACGAGTGTATCAATAGTTTTACATCGTTACTATATTTAAAAAGAGTATTGTTAGTGTGGTTACAGCGTTGTTGAAATCAATTTTAACAAAGTATGTGACTAGTTGTGACAGTTTTTGACACAAATTAAATGGTAGATTTTAGTTGATAAGGATTTTTTTCTTTATATTTTTTTGAAGAATTGCCTCCGGTTTACTTTCAGTTATGACATATCGCTGTTAAAAGTCATAAAAAATGTTTTGAGAAAGTTTGTTTTGATCAGAGATATAAAACTTTAAAATAGGGATTAAAAAGAGCTGATCAAAACAGATTTTCTCGAAACATTTATTTTGTTATTTGAGTAATTCTAGCATTTAGCTTTATATATTTTTTGAACTTTCTTTTTGAACATTATAGAAGACAGGTAAGTGTTACTTTTTTATTTGAATTTTTTTACTACGTTTTCTATACAATTTTCTTATTCTCAATGTTTTTGTTAGTTATCTTAGGACAAGCGACAATAGTCATTAAGAAATATATAAAACAGCGTCTGTTATTAACAAACGTTTTAACGTAATGAAGTGCTACTCAAGCGCTGAGTTGGACGTTGCAGGAATTAAACTCGTCTTGCTCACTATTCCGGGATTTCACTTTTCGTTTGATGCTCTAGGGTTAGTGTAAGGGTTATATATAGTTGTTTAAGTTACATATAGCATCAACATAAAAAATAAGGCTTTTAAAGGAAAAATATTGTTTTTTATACAGCCAAATTTATTTATTATCACAATAAGAAAACAAAATAAGCAGGGAAACAGTACCAGGGGTTCTAAATTTTCATATATATTTTTTTAAATATTGCTTACTTTTAGGCATTTTAAAAAATACACAAGCATTCTTACAAAAACAATAACCGCAATAAATCGTTTGTAATCTAGCAACATTTATAATAAACACAGGGTACCATTTATGAAAAAGCTGTTAAATTTTTTAATTATTATTTTTAATTACTAATTTGTAACGAAAAAAAAGATGTTTTAAATCAAGTCTCTCTGTTTTAATTATTATTATTTTTCATCTTTAGACTAAATTACGTATTTTAAAGTACTGCTTTTTTTCTCAAAAAAACATAATAGTAAAATACATTATAAGTGATTCCGTTCCTGCAATTTAATGAACTGCATAATGATTTAAGTATATATATATATATATATATATATATATATATATATATATATATTTATATATATATATATATATATATATATATATATATATATATATATATATATATATATATATATATATATATATATATATATATATATATATATATATATATATATATATATATATATATATTGACCCTAAGTGCAAAAGAATTGTTATTGAGTCTTTCGTAAAATAAAAGTAATTTGGTAAGCTTTTCTGTTTTGTGATGTTGTTTGTTGAGTTTTTCTGTTTTTGTAACTTTTTTTGTTTTGAGGGCCTTTCATTGTTATTAAAAATCTAATATTTATAGAAACTTAGAATCTTTGTAATTTTTACATATATACACTGCAATATTTAATAAACGGACGGTATACTTCAAAGTCTATAGCAAAATAGTTCTAGGTTGAACGGACCTCGATTTTTATACAGTTTGAAATGTATTAAAACTGACGCCCGTAAGATCTTCGAATGACATACTATTCAAACCGACAGAATTGTACCTTTTACTGGACCTCTTGCAGACAGCTTATTCCCACTGGTCTAGGTTTTTGACGCATAGTTTCATATTGAACCCAGATAGCATTTTATTACTTTTTACATTTAGCGCGCGTTTTTTAACTGTTTAATGTTTGTTATTGCAAATTTGAAATTTTTTTTCATGTGTCGTATTTTTTGATTTAACATAGAAATATGGTATTTATAGAAAATGTTTATATTAAATTTGTTTTAAAGGCAATAAGTTGTGTTATGCACATGAATATTTGATCTGGCATATATAATATGCCATAATTAGTTTAAAAAAAGGTTTAACTTTCATATTTTAATGCAAAACAAATATTATCATGCAATAATTTAATTAAAAACTGTTTTTATCTAATTTTTTTTGGAAATTTTAGCTTCAGTTAAATGTTAACAATAGTTTTATAAAATATATAAAATTATTAAAATCAAGCATTTAACTGTGTTTAAAAGTATACACAATCATTCATATTGTGAAATAAAAAATAGTTCAAATCGTCTTACAGTTTTACAAATGTATGCAAATAAATAAACATTGCATATCTGAAAATCAATAATGAAATAAAATAAATGATGACAAAAACAACAGTTTAATTGTCAAAAGTTGATTTTCTTGAAAATTGTGTCATATTTCAGTATGACATATTTATTATGCTGTTTTAACTTTTTCAGTTGCAAATATCAGTTGCAACTGCAAGTGCTGACATGCAGTCTGCACGGAATCTAAAACATTATTATTTTACTGTTATAATTAATGATATTTTAGCAAGTATACAATGTTATTGAATTAATTTTTAATTCTTGCCCAAACTAACATAATATCAAATCATTAGTAGTCTTGGCTAAGAGTTTCATATTGACATAGTTTTACAAAGTCAAAAATAGTCATTACTATTAACATTTTGATTATATCTAACTAAATAATAATATGTATTGATCATAACTATTTGTTTTATTTAATATTTAATTATACTAAAAAAATAAAATGATTTATAGTTAAGACTTATACTACATTAACCAATTTGTTAATTAACTTTTTATTACAGTAAAAAATCCACTTACAAATAGAACCAAGGTAACAATTACAATTATATTCATGATTATACTAACACAAGAAGTTTCAATTATCTTTTACCAAGTTTTTTTTAATTTGATGATGCACTTAAGTTACTTTTTATAACTATGTATAATAAATTTGTTTCACGGCAAAACAAATTTATTTCACTGCAAATTCTGAAAAACATTAAACAACCTGATATAAATTAATGAATAACTGATTTTAAATGATTGATAACTTTACATTAAAATAGATGCTACCATATAGAGTTTAATAAAATAAGTATTGGAATGATACAGTTATTTAATAATATAATAAGTGTTTTTTTTAAATTTTATTCAAAATTTTTATTTAATAGTATAATAAGTGTATTTTCAAATTTTTATTTCAAAGTTATAAAAAGTTTATGAAACTTTTGTATATTATGATATAATCATATTATCAATAACACAATGATATATTGATTTACTATAACCGAGTAACAAAAACTTTCAAAACATTTATGATTACTCAAACATGCTGTGAAATAAGTAAAATATTAAATAGTTTTTATTCTGTTTAGCGATGATGAAGTTTTGATTTTGTTTTACAATACTTAATATTTAATTTTAGTTTTACAACAAAGCCTCGAAAAACTATAATACTCTGTAATAATGAATTGAAAAACACATTTTAAATGACATTTTAATTTTGCTGCGGTTTGATTATTTAATACACTCTTTGATAAAATGATCATGAACATGATATTGAATAATTAAATATCATGCTTTACCATATATGGTAAACCATAATTGATAAATAAATATATTAATATTATTTTATTAATCAACTGATAAATGAACATGTAAATAAAAAATATAAAAAAGTACCCCGAAGGCTCAAAATAAAGTTTGCGTGAGAACTCCTGCAAGGGTAAATTTATTCCAAAATATGTCAAATTACTATATATTTGCTTTTTAAATAGGTTCATTTTTAATACTTATTATTAACAATGCTAAACAAACTGTTCTTGATTTAAATAAGTATGTTATCGTTAGGTCATATATTATAGTTGATGTTATACTATAGATGACATATTATTTTTTAACTAACTCAAATCTCAGCAGTAATCAGTTCACAGATAGTCAGACCAAAATCAAGAATTCCTGTAAATTTTAAAACTCTATATATTTTTGATATGCAAAAACTTTTTTTGTTTAGTTTGTTAAACTTTGTAAACTAATGGTTTATGATATTAAAACTCAGGCAAGGAAACTTTTCTTTAACTTAACAAAACGCGAAAACATATATAATATAACAAAACTTGCCAGGTAAAGGGTACGTTTTCCAGATTTAGATAAACGTTTTTTGGGAGATTTTGAATAATTTTTTATTATTTCTGCTTTACTTCTATATAACAGGTTATTACAATGGTATTCTTAATTTTATAAATCCATTGACTTTATTATTTAAGCTAAAAAATTTTTTAAGTGAAAGCAATTTTGATTGTGGCAATCTTTGGGCTGACCATTAGTATTGTCTACATTTTTCTGTCAGTTTTTACTCCCCCATTCCCCTAGTCAACAACTTGTCAAACTTCTAGAGAACCCCTAAAATTACGTCATTATTTGATTACTTGCCCCAATCACCTGTATAAAAATTTAAAAGCTATTCTTTTTTTTTTGTTTTTTAAGTAACGAACCTTTAAATTTTAAATTAATAGGAATGCTCTAAGAATAATATTATGATCAACTATATAACGTAAAATAATCTATGAATATATTCAATGTTGTAACAATGTTATTATGATCAACTTTTTATTATAAAAAAATGAATACACAATAAAACCAATGAATTTAATCAGTGATATGAAAATAATATTAAAACAGAATAATATTAACTTTAGAACACTAAAGTTATTACACAATGACATTGTGTTATTAATTATATGGTTATAACAAAATATAGTTACATTTGATATCTTTTTATAACTTTGTAAACATATGCATAATATTGTATAGTTATTTGACTATAAAAAAACCATTAAATATTTACTACGTTACTATATATTATCAAACCCCACACTTTTGTTTAGTTTTCAAGTATATATGCATCTAAGAGTTCTTTTTCAGTTACATCATAGTTATCCATCCTAGAAGTTTTTTTAGGAATAAGATATGACTCAAAGTTTAATTCAGTTGTTTTAATTTTCGACACTAAAATTGAACCCAAACTAATAAAATATTGAATAAGTGTTTCAACAAATAAAAGTTTTATTTGTGATAAATTTATTAATAATGTTTAGATTTATAGAAAGACTACTTCCGTTAGTTATATTGGTACAAATTGTTTACTTAATGTTAAACTTTATGTTTCAGAACTTTTCTAGTCGTTTTTATGTTTTATTAGTTACTCCGTATAGTAATATTTCTTTGACTTTTTAATAACCATCTCAAAAATTTTGTTACGAATACCTTTTAATCTTTGACCTTTTTTAAAGTTTTTCTTTACGCGAGGCTTTAAATATAACTAAATCAAAAATCGTTTCAAAATAAACGCACTATGAAAAAATCAAATGTTGTATTTAAATTTTTTTTATTGGGAATATATTTTTCATGATAAATTTAATCGTTTGAAACTATTTTTCCATGTCGTTCTTCTAATCATTTTAAAGATTATCTTTTTAAGTTACTTTAAATTATAAGCAAGTTAAACTATATCTCCCATGATTTAATTGTTTTATTTTTTTTGTCAGGGTTTTTATAAAGAATTGTTTAAAAGTTTTTTTTAACTTGAATTATTAATAAATCATAAAATAATTAACATTACGATAATAAAAAGACAACGTAATTTTTTGAAACAGTTTATTTTTTTCAACTTTTTGCAAAAATGTTTTTACAAATTATGAATATTTATATATATATATTTTTTTATAATATACAAATTAGATGATTTACTAAACAATCAATACAAGTTTTTTATAAAAGCGTTTTACCGAACTTATATTAAACGTTTTAAAAGATCTGTTTTAAAGTAATTTCATTTAAATGCAATTAAAAACTTAACAAAAAGTATTTTCTACTTCGAGTTTTTATAGTTTTATCTTAAAGATAATTCTTTTTCTCTTCCGTGAAGAATTGCTTTACTTATTCTTTAGATTTTTAGTTTCAAGACAAAAATAAGAGAGTCGTGATGACTATTTCAGTTTAATTATTTTAGGTACTACCTTTAAAAGAAATTTTTATAATCGAGGTTTTTTCCTAATTGAAAACGTTTAGATTCTTTTTTGAATTGCTCTAGGGAGAAGTTTAGAGGAGTTTTATTTTTTATTTATTCAAAAAACTTTACCATATAAATGGTCCACGGTAATAAATTTGAAATGAGCTGAGTTTTATATAAGATCTTGAAATAACAAACATATCAACTAAAAATTTTGTGGGGTATTTATGAGTAATTTCAGTGAAGTAAGAGTGAAATATATTAGGAGACAAAACATGTTTTGATTTAAACATTAGAAGCATAACTTAGTATATATTAGTTTTATAAACATTAAGTGTATTCAGTTCGCTTAAAAGAGATTCACCATTAACAGTTCTGTTAACACCAAATACAATCCTACATGCATGTTTTTGTTTGCTCTAGATTTTTTAAAATTTCCCATAATTAGTACTTCCCCATGCAGTATTGCAATAAGAAAGATAACTATGAATAAATGAAAAATATATAATTTTTTAAGACTCAATATTATGAAATGGTTTAGTTTAAATTAACATTGAAATATTTTTGGAGATTTTGTTTTCAATAGATTTTATATGATATTTCCATGATAATTTTTCATATATAATCACTCCTAGGAAGATAACAGTTGACTCTCTTTTAATAACTGTTTTATTCATAAAGAGATTGGGTAATTTTGGAGAAAGGTTATCTCCCCTACGAGGTTTGTGAAACAAGAAAAAATTTTTTTTTTGACCATTTAATGAAAGTATATTATTTGTAATATAGTCATTTATTTTTAATAATTTTTCCTTAGATACTCATCAAATTAGAGTCGTTCTTTTCATATAAATAGCTATCAAGTTTTCATCAAATATTGTTCTACTTTCATAGTTAGGTTTTGATGCTAATTTTATAGCTTCTTTTTTTTTAACGACTTATCTCACATCAACTCTGTTTTCAAGGTTTTCCATTGTCTTTCCAAATACTTAATTATTCATGAGCTTAAAAAAGTCTTTTTCAAAGTCATTTGTTGCTTTTGTTTTTAGATTTGTATTCAAATCAATGTATTTACTTAACCATGGACTCTCTTCAAACTTTACTCCTCTATGAATTTTAGTAAGCTTTAATCCTAATCTTTCATAAAGTTTAAGATTTTCATAGTGTATGAAATTATTTTTTTTATGATTTAAATTAGTTACTGATTTTTCAACTTTATCTATTTTTAATCTTTCAGGAGCAAGCGGATAATCATTATGCAAATCATGTAAATGGTCAGGATATTCTAAATCTATTTCTAATATACAAGAAGTAGATTTCCAATTTTTTTATTCTTCCTCACTCATCCACTCAAATCCATGTGTAGGAAGGGGTTTACTCATCGTCCATCCATATAAATTATTTGCATCTAAATATTGTATATATGTAGATTCTTTACTTTCATCATAATTTTCCATGTATTTATTGTTAGCAGTTCCTAACCTGTTAGGAACCATACTAATTCCACCTCTTATTCCTTGCTTTATCATAAGAATCATGTCATAATTACTTAGTAACTCAAATTTTACTTTTGTTATTTTTAATGCAGCATCCCAAGCTTATCCTGGTGCTGTATAGTACCAAGCAGGATCTAATTTGTAATTGTTAAAACAGACATCTCTAAAATTCTCAAAGACATCAGCTAGTAGTAATACATCAGATTCGTTATATAAATTATGATAATCTCTAAATGTTTTACAAACAAACTCTTTCCATACAGTTTAAGCATGTGAATAATCTTCATCACCTATTCCTTCATCATTTAATCTTGAATAAAATGATACTTTTGGTGGTAATTGTGTTTCATTCAATTTATCAATAGAGTCAACCCAATCATAAGGATAAACACCTTTTCTTAACAATAAATTGAGTTCATTTCCAGAATAGTATCTACTAATATTTTTACATTGATCTTTTGATAAATTTTTAGTTAAACTATCTAAACTAGCAGCAATGAATTTAAAACTATCGAGAAAACGTAGTTGTAGTTTAACTTCAACTTTTTTACCTTCTTTATTAGTAAATTCATTTACTTTAAGTTCTTTAGAAAAGCTGTTATACTTTTCTTCATTGTTAGGAATGCAATTTATTTTTCCTCCTTCTGACAATTTCTTTATGAACAAGTGAGAGTCATAACCAGATAAATTGTGAAATAGTACTGGAATGAATTTTGGATTTTTAAATTGTAAGTTACAATCGCTATGTGCAGCGCCTCTATTTTTTCCTGTAATATGGCAATGATCTTGTACTCTATCTTCCTTAAGATCTTTTTCACAAATGTGGCATATTTTTGCATTATCAAAATTATTTTTATCTTTATTAGTAAATATCATCTTTTTTGGAAATTTTAAATAATCGTTGTAAATCTTTTTTACATCTTCTTCTAGCATATCAACAAATTTTTGTGCTACATCTTCATCTTCATTACTTGCAGTGAATGCAACTAGTTTACTTTAATATATTTTTTCATCAAAGCATTTAATATAGTAGCAAAATGAACTAGGTGTATGCTTTTAGTATTGCTTTGTATAAGATTCATTTGGATTAGGTGAGCAAGTGTTGATTGGTTTTATAAAACTTTCAAAGTCTGCATAGACTACAAAGGGCACTCTCATAGACTTGTTATAATTTTTAAACTCAATCATTGTATTTGGTTTTGGAAGTTCTATTCGTACTGAATCATGAGTATCACAATACAATTTATGCTTTGATAAAGATTCTTCAGTACTAAATCCTAACAAGCAACTTCTACAATAAAACATTTCATATTCATTTTTAGATATTTGTGATGAAAGTAATCTACTTAAACTTTTTATTAAACAATAATGATTTGTATCATCATTTGAAATGAGTAATAAATCTATTTTATGTTGTCTATTTTTAAAATTTGATATTCTTAAAGGATAAACTGAACTTTCATAACCAAAAACATTAACACTTATGTCTTGATTATTTTTCTCAAATTGAGTAATCTGTTGTAGTGACACTGGGAATTTTATTTTTTCCCAATTTAATTTCTCAGATTGTTCTTTTGAATCTTTATCTACTCTTTCAGAATATTTTTCTTTAGTATGGTGTGTTGCTCGATTTTTTAATACTAAAGAAAAAAATTCTGAAAGACTAGATAATGATTTAAAAGAACAATCTGAGAAATTAAATTGGGAAAAAAATAAAATTCCCAGTGTCACTACAACAGATTACTCAATTTGAGAAAGTAATCAAGACACTAGTGTTAATGTCTTTGGTTATGAAAGTTCAGTTTATCCTTTAAAGCATTCTTAAAGCATTCGTTGTCTTCATTCTTCATGTTAATAATTGCTTTTTCAGCTGCCAACTCTTTAGGAAGAGGAATGTAAGATTTACCTTTAATAGGCTTATATTCAATGATATTTATATTCATCTCTACAACTGATACAAATCTCCAATTTGATTTTGTTCGTTGAAATGTAGCCATGGATTCTAAATTTTTTTCTTTAGCCCTTTCATAAAAGTCATTTAAATCTGTTGATTCTAAAACAACTTCTGATAAAGATTTAAAAGTTGGAATACCCCTTATAGTTTCTCTTATTATAATATCAGTACTCTTCATTTCACATAAAAGATCAATAGTAATTTTTGATCCTTTATTGTTATTGAGTATTTTAATGACATTATTTTTAGCTGAGTTCATAAAGGACAAAGCATCATATCCTACAACACCTTCAGCTGAGAATTGATTTGTCACATTTTTAACAGCTGTTTGTGTTAACTTGAATTCTATTTGTTTTCTAAGTCCAAATTTTTTATACAAATTAGAAACTGTAGATTTTATTGATGCCAATCTCTCATTAGCTGTATTTCTAATAGGTTCAGGAACATAGTCCATAATCCAATTAGCAAATGAATTTACTTTATTACTAACAATATTAATGTACTTACTTGGAATATACTGAGTTGGTGTTAAAGTATTTTGTGTAATGTTGCTTGGGATAGGTCTATCTAGTATAGGCGTTGCTTGCTCAACTGCTCTAATAAGATCTGCTTTTCTCATTCTGTAATAATATTTGATTTTTCCCTCTTTAGCAATTTTTTATAATTCTGGTAATGTCATATTTTCAATATTTTTATATACAAGACTTTTTTATTTATGTCAATTTCAATTTTTTTAATTTTCTTGTACAAAAAATTAAAAAAGTATTTTTAAAAAATCAAAAAATTACTTAAATAAATTTCTTTTTTATATTTTTATAGATATTCTATAAAAATAATTTAAAACATTATAAATCTTCTTTTTCATCTTGAGTAATTTCAGGACATTCTAATTTAATTCTTTCAGATCCAGTTCTTATTAATTCTATTAATTCACCATTTTTAACTTTTCCATTATACTTTTCTAAATATATTTGTCCATGTTTTTCTTTTCTGATATAATCATATTTAGAATTTTATGTTTTAATTTCTCCAGTTTCTACATTAGTTAGTTTTATAGTTGTTGGATTTGTTCTAATTGTTACAAGCCTATCATATTTAGGATCTCTATCTTTTTTTTCTTTTATAGGATGAATTCTTGGTCTTCCTGCACGCTTTTTCTCTTTTATTGGTTTTTCTTTTTTAGGTTTTTTAACTATTTCTTTTTTAACTTTTTCTTTTTTAACTTTTTCTTTTTTAGTAATGATATTTGATTGTACAGATTCTTTATCAATTAAATTATTATCCATAGCAATCTTAACTAACGCCATAGGATCTTTAGATGTTTGTTGTACATTATTTTCTTTTAGTAATTTTAATAAACACTTTTTTCTTATATTTTATTTTGCAACTCATTTTTATTATATAAAGAAAATTTATTTAAATTACTTTCAAAATAATTTAAATAAAAGTATTTTTTTTCTTGTTTATATTTTTTAAATTTTTTCAATTTCATCAACTTCTTTTAATTTATTGCAAAGTTTGTAATACATGCTTTTTATAGAATTTTCTATAAAAAATCACATTTTTATTATTGATTTTTTAAAATGAAATTACTAATTAGCATAGCTAATCTTGATTCCTTAGGAACCTAATATTCAAATCTTAATTTATTTCCATTAGAAGTAATTTTTGCTATTCTATCTGAAATGATGAGAGCAAATATTATAGTTTTTGCTGGAACAGGTGTATTAAATTCTGCTTTAAGTTTAATATCTACTGTTGAATCTTTCATTTTTTCTGATTGTTTACTTACATCAAAATAGATAATAGGATATAAATCTTTATAGTCTGAAGGAGCGATACCACATAGACTAATAAGATTTGTCATATTATAATAATCTTCAGCAAAATTTAACACATGTCTATATGCTCTAGTAAATTTCATAATTGGGAATGATAAATTATAATTAGTAGCAGGATATCTTTCTTCATTAAGTTTAATATACATATTTTTCAAATCACAATGATCAAATATTGAAGCATTTTGTTTTTGGTTTCCTTCTCTATTTGTTTGAAAACCAATAAGTATAAATCTAGGTTTTTCACTTGTTCTTATTCCTAATGGCCAAGTAAATGTTGTATTTTGTGGAACATTAATTCTATCTAAGAACCTTGATCAAAAACCTATATCAGGTGTTTCTTGTGATTTAATTATTTTAGAAAGTTCTAAATCTGCTAAAAACAGTTGGAGTTGCACGTCTTATCATTAATGATATTCTTGTAATAACTACTTTTCCTGCAGCTACACCAGCAGCTCTAAAAATTGCATTATTATCGCTTGCTCTTCACCTAAAAAGTTCATGCTTTAATCCATAAAAAACTTTTTCATAATCATCACAAAATCCAAAAATATGTTTTAATGGAATATTTAATTCAAATGAACCTTTTATAGTTGATTTTTGAATGATAAATTGCTGTATTGCTGAAAATCCTGCATTATTAACTAAATTTGGATATTTTAACATTCCAAGCATTGCAGTTGCTTCCTGGGAAACTAACTGATTCAACGACTGAATCATAAAACTTATATTCAATTCTATCAAATAAATGCATAAGTCCATTATGTGTTAGTGTTATTGCATCTGCATTTGCATATGAAGTTCCAACTGCTTTTACAAGCCTTCTTTCAATTTCTAAATAAGATTCATGTGGATGAGACAAAGAATTGCTCTTTTCAATAAAAATTTTTATTTCTCCTGAATTTAAATTAGAATTAACAGATGGTGTAAATTCATATTCTTCATACTTTTTGATTTCTTCATCAAATCTTAATTTGTCAGTAATATTAAATATATCAGATTTTACCATTTTTATATATGCAATGTAATTTTTTTAAATCATTTTAATGAAATCTAACTATTTTGATAAAATTATTATATTCTAAGCCCATCTCCTTTATGTTTTTTAACTAAATCTTGTATTCTAATAGGTTTACTTTTTATTGATGATCCCATCATAATTTTATTAATGTCTGGTACTGCTTCATGTACTTTACTATCTAAAGTATTTATTAAATTTTTAAGTTCTTGTTTATTTTTAGGTGTCAGCTTGGATGATTTGTTTACATTTTCAATTATTTTTTTACCTTTATTTATTACAATTTCTTTAGCAGTAGATATTGCAGAAGTTGCAGATTCTTTCCCTGCAGACTTGGCTGCGTCTATAGCAGTTTTTCCTAAGTCTGTAGCAGCTGCTCTACTAGCTATAATACGAGATGAATTAAGTGCATTACATAATGCTTGCTCATTAAACATTTTTAAAAAAGGTGTAAATAATCCACTTCCACCTACTTCATACTTGTGTGTATATCCTTTATTATTTATAACAAACATTTTTATTTACTGTATATTTTTTTAATTCATTATAGCGAAGCATTGATTCCTTGGGATCTTAATCACCTTGTAATCTAAGGTTTGCTATTTATTGGTCAATTTTTATTAAAATGATTAGTTAACATTGTTTTCAT
Source organism: Hydra vulgaris (assembly GCF_022113875.1). Lineage (NCBI taxonomy): Eukaryota > Metazoa > Cnidaria > Hydrozoa > Anthoathecata > Hydridae > Hydra > Hydra vulgaris. The sequence continues at coordinate 41,934,886 of NC_061170.1, read as the reverse complement.
ACCGGATAATGCTCTAAAAAAATCAGAAGATTTTGCCTGATTATGCATATTATTTACATCTGTAAATACTCCACTCTTACCTACTACATACTTGTGAGTATATGATTTTTTATTTATATCTAACATTTTTATATATGTAATATTTTTAGTTAGTTCATTTTAGGATTATTTTAACTTTCTTTTTAAAAATTCATTTTGTTCTTCTAAAAGAGATACTTGTGTTTCTAAAAGATGTTCTGATTTACATTTTGATACAATTTCTTTTATTTCATATTCAATACTTATTGGTTCTCTTTGTAAATTAAGTATATGCCCATCTTGATCAACTACTGTTGTTTTCATATCCCAAATTTTTTTTAATAATAATCTATAATAAGTTGGATTATTTGGTACTTCTACAAATTTCCAACCAATGAGTGTAGATGAATAAAATGAATATATAACATTTGAATATGCACCATCTATAATTGATCCTGATACAAGACTATGTGTTATACGAATAGTATTAACATGATTTAAATCCATTATTTTATCCGAAATATGTACTTTTGATGAGTCAAATGTTATAAGATTACCATTTTTATCTCTTTCATTAAAACCTAATTGATCTTTTATTGAGTCTTTATCAAATTGTTTTCTGATATTGCTACTTCTATTAATAAGGATCTGTGATTTTTCAGTATTAAAATTTGCTTCAAATATAATAGATGTTAGATTAAGTATTATACTATCATATATAGCTTTTGCAGCTAAACCTTCTGTTGTTGAAGTATTTTTATAAAGTGCTTTATATTTAGCAAGTTGATCTGTAAGAGTAGTCATTACATAATTACCTATATTTATATTTATAATTACCTATATTTATACTTGCAAGTTCATATGATCCTGTTGGGATCTTAATTTGTTGAAAAATAGGATTATCACTAGCTTCTATAGTAATATTTATAGTATTGTTTACTCCTTCAACAATATTTTGAAAACTATTCCAAGTCATTAATCTTTTTAGAGCTATTCCATACTCTTTATCTGCATCTAGTTCAATAGGAACAGTCATATTAGTATTTATAACAGTATCGTTTGAAGATATATGTATTGTTTTTGACATTTTTATATATGTAATAATTTTTTATATCGCTTTCAATATAAAAAATTTATATTAGTTCTAAAAGAACTTACTTTTTTCTCTCTCTGATATGAACTTCTATGGTAAAGCTTTCATTATTAAAATCTATAGATTTATTAAAGTTATCAATGATATCAATTTTCATTTCTGAAATGGAGTTTGTTTTTAAAAGAAAATATTTCTTAGATATCGGTTGTTCATTAATAACTGAATTTTTAGAAACAATAATAGGCATAAATAAATACATTACAGTCGTTTTTTTAACATTACCGTTATTAGATACAATTTTTCCATCTACAAGATTATTTAATATATATACTTTTTTGTTTTTATTTAAATTACTATATAGAATAGTTTGAAATCTATCAAGAGTCATTTCATACTCTTTATTTTCATCAAGTTTAATAATATCGTCAAATTTAATGATAACTGGATTTTGTTTATCTTTTTCTATTTCAATATACATTTTTTACATTTATAATAATTATTTAGATCATTTAATTAAAAGTTAAAAAATTAGTTATTTCTGTTGGAGTAACTACTACTCTAATTATAAACCGAGTTCCTATACTTTCTCCTTGTAAGTCTAACAGTTGTCCACTTTTTTCTACTATTGCAATATCCATTTGTGAAAAATTTGTATTTAATTGTTGACAGTCTGGTTTAACTAATATATTCTTTGGAAATTGTATAGCACGATCAACAAGAGAATCACCAAATATAATATAATTATCTTCTGGTAAATATTTATATACAATGTTTGATTTTTCTTTACAATCTAAATATGTAATACAAACTTTTATATATAAAAATTTGTTTAAATAACTAGTTCCAATTTCAGTTAAAGCCATTTCATATTTTTTATTCTCATCTAGTTCAAAATTTTCTTTATTAAATTTAATTGTAAAATTTGATCTATATTTTGTATTGTTTATTTCCATTCTTTTTTATATACAAGAAATTTATTTAAATCATTTTTATATTATTTAATAATATAAAAAATATTTACTCTTCACTTTCTAAATTTATATCTTCAATTATTATTGAACTTTCTTTCTTGTACTCTTTTGCATACAAAACTGCATCTGATAGTTTTACTTGAATAGATTGAATCATCGATCCGATATATACACCTTCAATTGTTAAACAGCTAGTTACATCACATCTTTTTTTAACAAGACTTTCTCCTATAATATTATCATCTTCAAAACTAACGAAATCATGATCTTTTGATCTAAATACTTGTTCCATCTTTTTACTTTCAAAATTTATAGGTATTTTTGCATATAAAATTGGTTTTGAATCATTATCTTTGTACTTTAAAATATTCAAGTTTTTCATATTAAGACTTTTCATACCACCTTTTTTTTTGATTTTTGATTCATTTTCAGTAACTTTATTTCTACAAAACTTTTCAATAGATTGAATCATCTTAATAAATTTTTCATTTTCACATACAAAAGGAATTGAATATCCTGTAACTTCTTTTGTTTTTATGTCTCTGTTTTCATTAACTCCATATAAAAACATTTTTGGAGTCTTTACTCTTAAAGGTCCTGAATATTTAGAAGAGTATTTGTATTCAATTACTATTTTTTGATATTGAACAGGTTTATATATATTTTTTATTTCTTTTACATATAAATTTTCTTCATAAAAATCTCCAATTTTTACATAAAACATTCTTTTTTATAAATAAAAGAAAATTAGTTAACTCATTTAAAAAAATTTTTTTTAACAATTATATATTTTTTAAAAAATATATAATTATAAACTTTTACAGCATAGTCTAAGTTATTCTATATTTAATCTTCTTTATTATCTTCTATTCTACGCTCTAAGCTTTTTCTTTCTAAAAAAGCTTCTACTACAAGTTTTAAATCATCATCTAATCTTATTGCTTTCATTCTTTCTTCTACCTCTTCAATATATTTTAAACTAACTATATATTCTTCATATTCTATATAATTTTTAAGATAATTTAATAATCTTTTTTTAGTAGAAATTAATTCTTCTTCTATTTCATCTATCAATATTTTTTTATATTTTTTTTCATAACATCCAATAATCATCATTAATTCTCTCATTCTTAGTCATTAAATTTTAATTCTGATCTTGAACTAAATCTTTTATTTAATTGTTCTATTACTTCATCTTCAAATCTTAATTGAACTATTCTTTTTTTATCAGTTTCTTGACAGTTTCTTGATATTTTTTCTAATTCTTTATGACATTTATTTAATTCTAATACTTTATTATCAAATAATAAAGATGATATTATCCAAAATTTATCTTCCATTCCACATTTTTTCATTCCTTTTTCTAATAATTTATCACCTACTATTATATCAAATGTTAATTCTTCTGATCTTAATTCTAACTTTAATTCTTCTAATCTACTTTTCAAGTCTGTTATTTTTTCTTTTATTTTTTAAAATATATTTTCTTGAAATAATATATAATCATTAACATTATCATAATTAGAATTATCACTTCTTAAATAAATTATTGTACTTTCAATATCATCTTCTATATCCATTAATTCCTCAAGTCTTTCTTCTTTTAATCTTAATTCTAACTTTAACTCTTCTAATATTTTATAAGAATTAATTAGATCACTCTGTGATTCCTTGCTTAGCTATTTCGTTTCGCATTTCGTTTTCCATTCTTTTATTATGTAAAGAAAATTATTTATATCATTTCAAAAAAATTACTTTTCTTGTAAAATGTACAATTTTTTTCTTGTATCATTTGTTAGAACTATAATTTGAAGTTGTTGTTGTTACAGTAGTATTTGTATTAGCATTACCAGAAGTAGCTGACACATATATTCACATTTACATTTGAGTTGTTCATTTTTTTATATATGTAAGATAATTTTAAATCACTCTGTGATCAATGCTTCGCTAAATCGCTTTCAATTCTGTATTATTAACCCATAAGTTAAAAGAATCAGGATACCCATACCACTTTACAAATGATTTATTACCTTGTTTACGAATAACCTTTTCAATTCTAAATATCTTTTGACTTGTTTTTTGAAGTTCTTGTTCATAAAAAGTACCTTGTATTTCTTCATTATTGTAATCAGTTATTTTATAAGTAGGTGGATCTGTGTACTGAACTTGTGATACTGTAAATACCTCTTCAGTCCATCTTGGTGTGTATCCTTTTTCAAATGTTGCTTTCTTTTTAATTATTCTTACTTTATCACCTATTGAAAACTTAAGATGAATAGAATTAGATATCACTTTACTATTTAGATTCATCCAAACTTTATTTTCATTCTTTTTATCGTTTGCCTCAGCTGGAGTCATTTTAAATGAAGAATGCTTTGTGTTGTTGTATTGATCTACCATTTCATCTAAAACATCAATGTATTTTCTAGTAGAGTTAGCTGAAAAGTATTTGAACATTTTTTCTTTCATTGTTCTATTCCATCGTTCAACTACACAGCTTTTTTCTTCATTTTCAGTTGAATAGAGATGCACACCTAATGCTTTAACATGCTTATTATAAAATTCTGAACCCTTATCAACCCATAAATTATTGCATTTCCTATCTTTAAATATTTTATTAAATGCATTAGCAACTTCAATTCCTGTCTTATTTTTAAATGGAATTATCCATCCATACTTTGAAAATAAATCAATGAACATTAATAAGTATTTTATACCATTATTAAATTTAGAATAAGCTTGCATGTCAACTAAATCCGCAGCCCATATTTCATCAATTCCATTTGAAATTACTTTTCTTTTTCTTAAATTTTTTTATAACTGGTTTATGATGTTCATTTGCAAGTTCATCAGTCCATTTCAGATCCCTAAAGGGATCAATTAGCGATAAATCGCTCAAGTTTTTGCTTTTTTTGTTGGACACTTGTAGTTTTTTTGGCATAATTCTTTAATACTCATTGGTCCTTTATTTCCCATACCAAACCTTACTTTAACAGATATGATAGGTTTTATAATCTGTCTTTTTAATTTTTCACGAGGTGTAGGATTAGGTATATCATCCATTTGTTCAAGCATCATTTTATCAGCTAAGTTTCTATGCTCTTTGTCTAGATAATGCTTATAAGCAAGATCATGAATATAAGCTGCTTTATCAAATCTATCCACAGGCATGCTCCATTCTTTAGGCATTTCAGTAGAAGTTAATCTTTCATCTAAATTAGTGCCAGGTCCTGCAAAGTTCATACCTGGTATATGCATTTCACCTGGAAACTTTTGCAAAGGTAATTTTTTATTACTTGTGAATTTATTAATAGGTTCTACTAAGTCACCTCCTGTTTTTCCCTTTTGTAAATTGACATTTTCTTGTTCCACATATTGAACAATTTCCACATAGCATATTTCTATTGTTTTTACTTACAGCATGCTCTAAGTTGATTGTATCTGTTTTATTTTTACATTTAAGGCAGTGCATTTTTATATATTTATTTTAATTTATTTAACACAAATCTATTTAAAAAATACTTTTTCATAAATAAAAAATGGATATTATAGATTTATCATGGAATGTAAATAAAAGTAAACGTCATAATGATGAGTTATTACCTAAAAGTATAAGGGGAATTATTGTTGGAAAATCAGGTTGTGGAAAGACAACATTATTATTAAACTTGCTCTTAAGACCTGGTTGGCTAGACTATAATAATTTACAAGTTTTTGGAAAGTCGCTTTTTCAACCTGAATACAAAATATTAAAAAATTCTTTTGAAAATAAATTACCAAAAGAAGTTATTCTTGAACTATTTAAGTTGCAAGATCAAATAAATAAAAACAATGTAAATCTAGAGTTTATTATTAAAAACATTTCAAGAGATTTAAAAGATAAAACAGATATAGAGTGTCAATTTTTTGAAACAGCAGAGGATGTACCAGAACCTGAAAATCTTAACTCTATTAAAAATAATTTAATGATATTTGATGATTTACAATTAACAAAGCAAAACAAGTGTGAAAAATACTGTATAAGAGAAAGGCATAGCAATATAGATTGTTTCTACTTGGCGCAAAATTATTTTGATTTGCCTAGGAGAACGATAAGAGAAAATGCAAATTTTATATGCTTGTTTAAACAAGATTCAAAAAATGTAAATCATATTTATAACGATCATGTTTCAAGTGATATGAAATTAGATGAGTTTAAAAAGTTTTGTAATGAAGCTTGGTCAAAAAAGCATGGATTTGTTGTTATAGATTTGTCTTCTGATTTATTAAATGGAAAGTATAGAAGTGGATTAGATTTATTATCCAACTTCGTTGTAGAATTGATAAATATATATTTTAAAAAAAATATATATTATGAGACTTAGCAGAGCATGGGTTCCAAAGGAACCTAGCAAAGTCCTTTTGTTCTAAAGAAGAAGACCTAATAATGGTATATTCTTAAATGGAGAATTTTCTCCTAATAACAGACCTCTACCTACTGATGAATATTCATTTCCATTTTTAGAATAGTATTCGTTTAAATAATCATAACTACCATTCCATGGGTTTAAAAATACTCCTTTTCCTACTTTTATAATTTTACTATTCTTTTTCATATAAATATTATCATAATCTTTCTTATGATTAATACCTTTTCCAGCAATTTTATTAATTATAGTACTTCCAGCAGCTGCAGCTATTCCAGTCAATAATCCTGTTGCTATAGCCGGAACAACTTTTGACGCAATTAGACTTCCAATTATTCCTAGTAGAGGTAAAAATCCACCATTTACTTTAGCATTATGTTTATGTTGTGCTCTACTCAGTGAAAGTGTTATACCAGTATTTTTCATATATGCTGATTTCATTCTGTTTATTTGCGATTCTGTTAAAGCTATTTTATGCTCACCATCTAGATCTTGATGTGATAGTTCTATTCTAGCATTAGTACCAGATTCAATTGCTTTTTTAATTTTTTCTTTCTGACCTTCTGAAAGATTTATAAGAGTATCATAGTATTTTGCTTTTTTAATTTTTTCTTTCTGACTATTTGTAACAGTATCATAGTATTTTGCTTTTTTATTTTTTTATTTCTGACTATCTAAAAGTTTGTTAAGGGTATCAGATTCAATTGCATTTTTTTATTTTTTCTTTTTGACTATGTGAAAGTTTGTTAAGAGTATCATAGTAATTTGTCATTTTTTATATATAATATTTTTATTTAATTCATTTAATGAATTGCATTTTGTAATGCTTTATACTCATCATCATCTACTTGACCTTGATCTGACAACTCATCACAATCAGCAACAATTTCATTTTTAACTCCAGTATTGCCCACTTGTAAAGCAGCTAAGCGTAATTTAAGCATATCAAATAGTGCATTTGGATCACTAGAAAGAATTATTTTTTCAATGATAACTCCTTTTCCAGACTTTGCAATCATTTCTTCCCAAATAGGTTTTATTACATTAGTGTATTTATAGCTTCTAGATGATCTCGGTTTAGCTGAATTTAAATCAGAGCGAATTGCATCTGTTTGATTTAAAATTTCTTTATACTTATTACGATCATCGTTAGTATATATAACAGGATGAGATTTTACTATGATCTCCCAAAGACCAGGTGTTCCAATGTATTTTTTATCTTCAAAAGTTATATCATTACCTTCAATAGTTATTGGTTTTTTACCAATGTAAAATTTTTTAATATCTTTATTGTAATATATACCAAATATGTCATCTGATACTTTTTTACTATTTTTAGCAGTATATAACTTTAGATATTCTGCTGCGATAGTTCCTAATGACATGTTATTTACAATTTCAGGTGGCATAATTGCTTTAGTTTCAGAATCTAGTAAAGCAGGATACCTTGAAAAAGTATTAGCTATTTGATCAGCTTTATTTTCTAATTTAGATAAGACTTCTTTTATTCCAGACTGACTATCTATTATTGGTTTGTGAAATTTTTCCAAGCTAGTCTGTAAAGCATCATAACCTAACTTTTCATTAATAGAATCTTGATATATACTTTTCTTGATATAAAAAGAATGGAAAACGAAATGCAAAACGATACATTTAACAAAATAGGTTCTGAAGAAACCCAGGCTTCGCTGGAAAAATTTTTAAAATCAATAGAAGAAAGATTAAGATTAATAGAAGAAAAATTAGATGTTATTGATACTAAAGTCACCATAAAAGAAAAAAAGAAATTTTGCGACTTGTTTCCAGGTATGAACTTTGCAGGACCTGGCACTAAATTAAATTTAGGATTAAATCCTGAAGATACTGAAACTACTCATGATATTGAAATGACTGAAGACACTGATAATATTAAAATGGTTGAAGAAGATGAATATGAAACTACAGAAACTACTAAAGATGATGATGATGAATATAAAGTTATAGAAATTAAAGAAAGTAAAGAAACTAAAGAAATTACAGAAACTACTGAATATAGTAATGGTAAATATGAAATTACAGAAACTAAAGAAACTACAGAAACTACAGAAACTACTAAATATGATAAAAATGACGACGATGAAGATGAGAGTACACAGAATTAAATATTTTTAATTATTCACAATAAATCAATTTTTTTGAAAATAAGTTAAATTAATTTTCTTTATATAATAAATGAACACATATAGATAAAGAAGAAGAAAGAATTAGACAAGAAGAAGCATTTGAATTACAAAGAAATTGTAATGAAAGGACAATGATAATAGAATATAAATATAATAAAGCAATAAGACTAGGAGAATTAGGAATAGAAAAATTATTAGAAGAGAAAAAGAAATGTTATGATAAGCGCATGCAAATAATAGAATCATACAATGAAAAATTTAGAGAAATAAAAAGAAAGAGAGAACAGATAAAACAATCATTTAAAGAAATGCTTTTTCAAAAATAAAAAGTCACATGACCTGTGACGTCATGAAAGAAAATTTCGTGATCTTTGACGTCAAAGAAATGAAATTAATACTAATTTTTTAAAATTAAAAATTCAATTTTTTTTCATTTTCAAAAATAAAAAAATTGAAAATGATTTAAATAATTTTCTTGCGTATATAAAAAAGAATGGAAAATGAAATGCAAAACGAAATGCAAAACGAATTGCAAAACGAAATAATCAATTCTTATAAAAAAATAGAAGGATTATTAAGATTAATAGAGGAAAGGTTAAAAAATTTAGAAAGAAAGTTAGATGTTATAGCTTCTGAAGTATTTAAAACAAATAAAAAATGTAAAATTTATGAATCAGATGATCAAATTACAACATGTAAATTTTGGTAAAAGAATGGTAGTGACACTCAACTCTGGTGATGCGCAGGTAGGACAATCTGGGACTATGCTGCATTAATAGGACAATGCTTCTACTAAGCATAAGCGCATGCGCACTAAAAAATTACGTGACCTGTGACGTCATGCAAGAAAAATAAAAAATCACGTGACCTGTGACGTCATGCAAGAAAATTTCGTGACCTTAACATTGACCTATAAATTTAAAAATATTTATTTCTTAGTTATAATATTTATACACATTACGAATAACATTGAACCCTATATTTAACTAAATATATGGTTGAAAATATGGTTGCAACGAAAATGAGCCAGACCCGGCATATCGCTTCTACTAATCTTCTTTAATAAAAATTGTGCTAAGCAACCTTAATTAAGAAAAATATGAACATTTTTACAGGGAAAACACTTTTTAGGCACAACAAAATAAAAAAAATTCGTTACCTTTTAATCAGCAATAATTGATTACAGTACCAAAAAATTACAGTAACAGTTATCTCAGATAAATTTAGCGAAATTTGGAACAACTCTACGAGTAGAATGGTTCCAAAATATCTTAGAAATAAACACAATTTATGATTATAAACTCATTTTTTTACTTACAAGCATAACATTAAAATTTAACATCATTCAATAAAGAGATAACTATATGATTGCTTTTAAATGCTAAGCACAAATATTTCCGTTTTAGGGTTGCAAACCAACAAAATGCAATGCAACCACAAAAGGTTTAAAGTTCCCAAATTGACACAGTATAGACCATATTTAATATGAACTGGACTTAAAAACAGGGAATCCGACTACATTTGATATTAATTTTATTTGAGTTTCATTAAAGATATGGTGTTAAAAAATATTTTTAATGGCCTGTCTTACTCCAAAATATTTATATTTTCCTTCAACGTGTATGGAAGTTGTTAAAACAACCCTTGGAGTCAATAAAAGTGATCTTGCATCTTTTGGCATCTTCTTGTGACCATTCCATATCAAAATGTGTAATAAGTCGTTTACACATTGTCTAGTACAGCCATGTTTCAAACTCCAGTGTTGAAGTTCATTTCGTAATGGTTCTAATGGTGCCACATCATTATGCGACTCATTGTCAATTGGTATCTCGTGTAAACCTTTTGCTTGGTTATTATTTAGTTCTGAAAGTATAGTACCTTGAGATGCACATGTTTTGTATGAAGACTCATTCCCGCTTGGCATAGAAGTGGAAGAACTATAGAAGCTACAACTATCAGACTTAAGGTTATGGTTTGTTTGAATTGACTGTGAAAGGTTATGCACATATCTTCTTAAATTTCGCCACTAGGTTATTCGCTTACTAAATAAGACAATATGCAAATAATTCTCAAACTATTCAATCTATTTGTTTTACTCACTGTTTTAGATTATATACATCATGTATATAATCTAAATGTAACAAATATATATATGCAGGGTGTTAGCCAGGTATATACGTTTTACCATGTCTTAACGATATTGGCAATATTTATTGTTATTGTTGTTATCAACAAAATATTGTAAATTTTTATTGATATTGTCCTAATACTTCAAAAAAAAAAAGTCATTGAAATTTGGGAGTTTTAAACCCCATTTAGAAATCTGCGGTATACATAGTGCCATTAGCCTGGCTAACACCCTGATACATGTATAATTAACTTATAACATGTATAATTGCATTAAGTGGATGTTTTGCAGAAAGATTATTTAATAAGGAAATAAATGTCAAAATAATTTAGAAAAAAGAAATTTTAACTTCTTGCTCTTTATTTCTAATTGTATAAGTGATAACTTATGACTTTATCAAACTTATATATATATATATATATATATATATATATATATATATATATATATATATATATATATATATATATATATATATATATATATATATATATATATATATATATATATATATATATATATATATATGTATATATATATATATATATATATATATATATATATATATATATATATATATATATATATATATATATATATATATATATATATATATATATATATATATATATATATGTATGTATATATATATATATATATATATATATATATATATATATATATATATATATATATATATATATATATATATAATATATATATATATATATATATATATATTGTTGTTTTGATTATTTGATAATAATCAACTCTTTTTCGATTTGAGAGTGATCAATATAAAGTGAAATAATCACAAAATAGATCAATAAATAAATAAATAAAAAGTTAGATGAGAAAAAAAAACTTTTTTACGGTACTTTAAGTTTCATGCCGTTTTCGGCACTCATCAGCCATATATTTTAATCAAGAAAAAACCGTTCAAAAATACAATTAAAAAACCGTTACAAAATTCAAAAAAAACAATGGAATGAGTTCTGACGTCAAATAATTATAATACAAATAATAACAAAAATAATAATGATTATAATAAAAATAATAAAAATAATAATAATAATAATAGCGATAATATTAACAATAATAATAATATTATGGAAAAAACATATTTTCTAATCGCCAGTGTCAAATTGAGAAAGGAGGAATCTTTTTCTATGTCTGCACTTAGAAACAATCTCACTCCTAGCAGTTACAGTTTTCTTGATTAGAGTTTGCATCGTTGTATAGCTGTCAAAGCAGGTATGGAAAATAAAAGAAGCCAATTTAGTTCCTATAGTTAAGTGGAAAATTCTCAGGCGATGTAAAGCATATAATCCTACATCCAAATCTTGTAAATTATGTCTCACCGAAAAATATGAAATCCTAAATTATAAAAAAACCAATCTACTAAATAAAAGGAGTGAGATTGTTTCTAAGTGCAGACATAGAAACAGATTCCTCCTTTCTCAATTTGACACTGGCGATTAGAAAATATGTTTTTTCCATAATATTATTATTATTGTTAATATTATTGCTATTATTATTATTATTATTTTTATTATTTTTATTATAATGATTATTATTTTTGTTATTATTTGTATTATAATTATTTGACGTCAGAACTCATTCTATTGTTTTTTTTGAATTTTGTAACGGTTTTTTAATTGTATTTTTGAACGGTTTTTTCTTGATTTAAATATATGGCTGATGAGTGCCGAAAACAGCATGAAACTTTAAGTACCGTAAAAAAGTTGTTTTTTCTCATCTAACCTTTTATTTATATATATATATATATATATATATATATATATATATATATATATATATATATATATATATATATATATATATATATATATATATATATATATTCAGGATTATGCGTATTTGATTGCATGCTTTTTTTTGTATAGGTATCTTATTTTTTCTTTTTTTAAGAATTTTTTTTAACAAATACAAAAACAATAAGTTAAAGTAGTACATCAGGAACTTTGATTATAATTATAAAAAGTCTTTAAAAAAACGTTTTATAGTAAATAGTATTGCATTTTTTGATTTTTGTTGTTTACAGTATAGACTAAAGGACTTGGTGACAATAAAAACTAAGTTTTCTTCTTGCCCTTGCTGTTTGTCTTGATATTATATTTTATGACTAAAAAAAATGTATTGCTAAAAAAATGTCGCATTTAATTATTTCTATTTTTATTTTTGATTTGAATTTGTTAGTGACAATTTGGTCTATGACTTTTGGCTTTCTATTGTTATTATTGTGAGTTTACTAATTAGTGGAATATAGCTGTATTGATATATGGCGTTAAAAAATTATTGATTTTCTTATTTCCACGCATAGTTATTCCGAAATTGAGTACATTTAATTTTTTAGCTTCCTTAATAAAGATTTACCTATAAAAATACACAAACCACTTCTTTTCTTTTCAGATTCTCTAACTTGATGAATTACTTCATAATTTGGTAGCTGAAAGTTTTTGTTTGTCTTGACAAACAAAAACTTTCAGCTACCAAATTATTATATAAATATAAGCAATTCAAAAGTTTAAAAAATGATCCTAATATTTAAATGCAAAACTGAAAATGACTTTTCATCTAATCCTTGCATTATCTTTTCAAATTTTAGGTCATAATAAAAAGTAATAAGTTTTTGTAATGAACTAAGTTCTGAGTTATTTTTAACATTATCTTCACTCATAAATAGGGTAGTTTTATAAATTAGTAAATTATGATTTTTTTAAACAAAAAAAGAAAGAATAAATATATATATGTATATATATATATATATATATATATATATATATATATATATATATATATATATATATATATATATATATATATATATATATATATATATATATATATATATATATATGTATATATATATATATATATATATATATATATATATATATATATATATATATATATATATATATATACATATATATATATATATATATATATATATATATATATATATATATATATATATATATATATATATATATATATATATATATATATATATATATATATATATGTATATATATATATATATATATATATATAAATGTGACAAAATTTTTATTGTTTTGATTCTATAAACATTTTGATTTTTAACATATTTTTCTTTTGTGTCAATTTTTGCCCACTTTTTTAAGCAAATGTAGTTTGTAAATATAGGAAAGTTACGAATTGTAGATTAAAGTAGTGATAATCTTCACTATGTATTAGAAGTTAAACAGTTTTAGACAATTAAAGTTACTGCAGAACGTTGTGCGAAACATATATTTTTATTATATATTTTTTTATTTTAATAAGTTTTACAATTTAATTCAATCGCAATATTTTTAAAAAAGTTTTATATTTCAATATTTGTTGATGAATTGTATATTGTGATGTTTTAAAACAAAACTTTTATCGGATCTTGTAACTTTTTTGTTTCCCCTTGTTTAACTTGTATATACTATTTGTTAAATCACTTAACTTCCATCAACGTCAAACAACTTTTATTTTAAACGTCATCGTTATAATTGATTGAGTTTTATTTGAAACTTCTAATATAAATATTAGCATTCGTTCCCCGATATTAAAAAGGGGAGTCTTATAAGCTGTCTCTATTCTTACCCATCCAATCGGTTCTCGAATTCCAAAACGATTACACTTCATAATTTCCAGCTACAAAGTTCATTCAGTATACAGTGATTCAAAATGTCTGTTATAAGGAGTTTATTTTGCTAAAATCAACAAATGTATTTTTAATGATATTTTAGCATTTACTTTTTTTTATTATTAACATTATCATTATTGTATAAATTAGTATTAAAAGGGTAGCTTAACTTACTGCTTTTTTATATGTGGTATGAGTTAGCAATTTAGAAAAAAAAACATAATCATTTATTATTACCTTTTTAATTTATATTAATTTCATCAAGATTATTTATAAAGCAAAGTCTCAATTTTCTAGTTTAATTTTTTTAAGGTAAAATAAAAATGGATTTTTTTATGGAAGAACAGCATGAAGTTTTTAAATGCAATTATACTTTAAACATCAAAGACGTAACGTGGGAGTCTCTTACTTCGAAGCCTGACTTTGTAATAAAGAAGTACAAAAGTTTTCTGAAAACATCAATCAAAAATATCAAAGAAACTATCTTCGATGAATCCGTTAAGGAAAAAATTTTAAAGTCTCTTAAATCATTTAAAAAACTTCTCTCTTTAAGTTCAGAGCTCAAATCAGCAGGGCAAAATGCAAATAAAATTCTAACAGAAATGTTGCAAGAAAGTATTGCTAATATTGAAGATTGCTTCAAATCCTACATGAATATGGAGAAAACTCAAGCAATACTTTATGAGGTTTTTTCTGAGGTAAAAAATGAGTTCAAAAGCGCTCGCTCTAAACAAAGTTTTAGCAGGGGTTTTTCTAGAAAGGTTAATTCATATGATGACTTCAAAAACGGTGATAAAAATTATGGCTACAAATACGATCATGAAAATTATGATAACTCAAACAACAGTTTCTTCAATAATTCAATACAAAATGGTTTAAACATTTTTTTAAATATACTTGTCCTTCTTTCAGGCCCTGCAATGTATCTTATTCTTGGCTGTTTAATAGCTATTATCAATATTTTTGTTAAAATATGTTTTTATACATGTTATGCAGTATTTAGCATTGGGTATTTTGCATTAGCTGCAGGATTTTCTCTACTATGTAGTATTGGCTTTGCTGGACTGATGACAATAGCTATTGGTACATTGGCTGGTCTTGGGATCACATTTGCAGTGGGCCATCCTGAAGCCCTGGCAGCCGGGGCTGCCATCGGTGGAGTAACTGGCTGTTTTGCTTTTGGAATAAGTAGTTTTTTTTTTTAAATAAAAAGTTTATGTAGCAGCATGGAGTTGTGTTGGTACTTTAAATTTGCAATAACTATCTACAAATTGTAATTTGAAAAGAAGTTCCTATTGAAACCTAATTTTTAATAATCATTAAAGACTAATAAATGTAAACTTTATAAAATGTTTGTTGGCTTTGTAACCATTTATGGCTACATTTATTTTATGTGTTCATATTTTGATAATGTATTTGAGTAATAGCTCCTAATTGTATTGTTTTGTTTTAATATAATAAAACGTTTTAATGCGATGTACTTATATGGTGCTTTTTAAAATAAATTTATTTGGCTTTCTACAATAAATGCAAATTTCACATATACATACAAAAAAATAAGTAATGGCTGAAGCAAGAAGAAGACATAATTCTGTCTTATCAAAGAGCCCCATTTTTATAAAATTGTTATTTATAAATACAATTTATAAATAACAACTTTATTTTTATCACTTTAATAAATGTTATTTATTAAAGTGATAAAAATAAAGTCAATTTATAAAAATCACGTTAAAAATTTTAAAAATTAAAAAAAACTTAAAAAAAATAATACTCAAACCTAGTTGAGAAATTTAAACACAACACAAAGCGCACGGGACAAGTTTTAAATGAAATCACTGGCAACCATAAGATTAAAACATGCAACTTCTTAAAAGTTATTAGAAACAATGATGATTTTATATATAAAATCATCATTATTGTTAGTCCTAATTTTGAAAAAAATATTCCAGTTGTAACTAAGAAAACAAATTACTTTACCCTTTACTAAATTTCTATACTTACTGATTTTGAAGTTCCAAAAAATGAATTTGAATGTGCTTATAAAATGCTAAAAACAAATAAAACGAGAGGTCAGGACAAAATAAATAGTAACATTTTTATTGGATCGTACGAGATCATAAAAAGAATACTCTTGAAATTGTTTAGTTACTCAATAAAACAAGGGATATATCCTGACTAACTAATAAGCGCCAAAGTTAGACCAATATATAAAGGTGGTGAACTATTAAATATAACTAATTATCGACAAATATCTGTACTCTCTGGCTTTTCAAAGGTTTTCGAAAGGATTCTTTAAAACAAAATATATGAACATTTTTCTAAAAATAAAATAGTAAATGCCCGTCGATATGGCCTTAAAAAAAATATTTCCACGAAATACGCCGATATTCATGTAACTAGTATTATTGTAGATTCTTTTGAGAAATTGCAATTTACTTTTAGAGTTTTCATTGATCTATCAAAAGAGTTTTCATTGATCTATCAAAAGCCTTCGATACAAAAACTTAAAAACTATTGAATCAGCGGAAATATACTAAATTTGCTAAAATGCTATCTAAGCAATCATAAGCGATTTGTGCAAAATTAAGTGTCCTACTCAACAAGTACTAGATGTTACATGTGATGTTTCACAAGGGTCTATACTAGATTCACTGCTTTTTCTCATTAATATTAATGATATGCACAATGCCTCAAATTTGAAGACAGTAATGTTTGCTGATGATATAAAACTTTTTTATCCGGTTAAAATATCATTACACTATTTAATGAAACCAACATAGAACTAATTAAAATCTTAAATTGGTTTAAGTCAAAAAGTCTATCAATTAAATTGGAAAAAACTTAATATTTAAAAAACTTTTAAAAACTTAAACTTTTATTTCATTCAAAATCCCAAAAAAACTTATACTAAATGATATGCCTCAAATATATATTGACAATGATCAAATAAAAAAATCAAAAATTATTCATTTCCTTGATGTTTTCGTTGATAAAAATCTAACATGGAAAAACTACATCGAAACTTTGCGCAATAAATTTTCAAAAAATGTTGGAGTAATGTATAAAGCGAGAAATTTTTTAAATAGACATTTATTAATTAAACTTTATCACTTGCTTATTCAATGCCATATAAACTATGCAAATATCAGATGTGGAAGTGCTAAAAAAATTCAATTAGATCCTCTATATCGGCAACAGAAGCATATAGCACGTGTAATAAACTTTAAAGATCGTTATACTCATGCCAAAACTCTTTTATTGGAAATAATTAATTTTTAATACATACTAGCAAAATGTTTTTAATGTTCTTTGGTTTATGTACAAGTGTAAGATAAACTTAACCCCTATATCCTTTCAAAACTTATATTTAATATTGCAAAGTAACAAATATGACTAAGGAAATAACAATCTTATTCATCAAAATTATTCTCATACAAGTTTTGAAAGATCTCTTTTAACATATCGCGGAGCTCTTCTGTGGAACAAAATAGCTTTGAAAAATTTTGATTTTGAAAAAGTTGGAGTTTTTTTATTTTAAAAATTAAGCTGAAAAAAAACATATCGCGGAGCTCTTCTGTGGAACAAAAAAGCTTTGAAAAATTTTGATTTTGAAAAAGTTGGAGTTTTTTTATTTTAAAAATTAAGCTGAAAAAAGTTAATTTGTCAATTGATAATATCTTTGAGTTCTTTTGAGTTTATACCTTTAAAAAAAGTGTGTGATTCCTAAAAATATTGTTTTATTTTGATATATTTAGTTTTATAAATATTTTTTATGTTGTTAAACGTTATTTAATGATTTAAATTATCTGGTTAAATTTAAATTTTATTTCTAAACGTCATTTATTGAAATAATTTAACTAATTATATTTTTACTGCATTGTTAAACGGTTCTAAGTGACACGATCTTACAATCCTGTTTGAGTCTCCGTGTTCTGATATTTATTATACAACGTATTTATACCATAATATTTTGTAATAAGAACAAAAAAAAATCTGTTTTTCTTTAAAAAATTTTCATTGAAAAACCTCCCTTCCCACGTAACCATTACTTGCGCGGGTAAAAACACGTAAGGATTTCTCGTGCTGATTCCCGCAATTGTTGTTTAATCCCGCGGTAATAATGTTAAAATCAAAATATGGCAACTAATACAGGTGATAATTTATATACAATAAACAGGTAAAATATATAACAAATAAATATATTTCGAAATAGATTGTAATGTAAATAAAAATTGAAATTTAAAAAAAAAAGGCCGCAAAGCCGTTTTTTTTTAATTTTATTTTTTCAGCCAAAGGTAGTATAAGACATTTAAAAGGTTATATAGAAAAACAAAATTGAAACGTGACAATTTCTCGTGCTCGTTCCCGCGGTAGTGGAGCTTGGAAACCTTATACAAATAGGTATTGACAAAGAAAACTTATAGGAATTTAAAAAGTAATAACATATAACGTAATAGTTATACATATTTAGTTTGTAAAAACAAATTCAAATTGATAAATAAAAATAAAAATAAAAATATTTGACAAAAATTTTTTTATGAAAATGGCGCCAACAAAGAAAATGACGAAAAGCGAGTCTCACGACTTGCGTTGTTTATAAGGCATAAATACACATCAAGCTAGAGAACTTGCAAATTAGATGTTGACATTAGAAAGACAGCTCGAGGTTATTGTTAACAAGTTAAATTGCAAAACAGTTTAGTACAAAAAACAAGGGACAAAAGAAAACAAGCTAATAATATACAATTTTAAAATAGGCTTTGTTGGTTATATGATAAATTTTGTTTCCAATAATTAAGGTAAGAGCAAAACCATTTTAATTTATTATATCTTATTTTACAATTATACAGTTTAAAAAGAAGAATTTCGTGGTTAACAGTGTCAAACGCTTTTAAAAGATCGAGGTATACCCCAAGAGTGTATTTATTGTTGTCAAAACTATTTAAAATTTCGTTGATAAGTTTGGCTACTGCGTGTTCTTTTGAATGGTTTTTTTCAAAAACCATATTGGTAATAATTTAGCAGGTGGTGGTTTACTAGATAATTGTTAAGCCTATTGTGCATTATGCGCTCTAATATTTTTGAAATGCATGGCAAAATAGAAACAAGCCTGTAGCTAGAAGCAATAAAATCATCTCCGCTTTTAAATTTAGGAACTACTTTTGCTAGCTTTAGCTGGTTAAGGAATACCCCATTTTTTAAAGACAGATTACAGATATGCAGAAGGGAATAATCAATGTTATCGTTGACATTTTTTCAACGTTTACGCTAATGTCATCTAGTCCTAGACTTTTGTTTTTTTGCAAGGTGTTTTATGCATTTTTAAGCTCATTCAAAGTTATTCCAAGCTCGTTCATGACTGAGGCTTAATTATGATACGATTTTTAACATTTTTTTCTAAGAACTAGTTTATTAGCTAGTTTCTCCCCAACTTTTATAAAATAGTTATTAAATTTCTCTGCAATATCTATTGCCTTATTGGCTACTGCATTGTTCTAATCTGTTTATAAGCATTGCGGTAACACTTTGCTATCATGTTTGTTTTTCCCTGTTACCTCTTTTATTTCGCCCAATGTTTTTTGGTGTTTACGCAATAATTTTCTAAAAAATTGCAATAATAGTTATTTTTAAATGCTCTTCAATTTTTCAAACAGAATTTTGTATTGTACATATATTCTTTCGTTTTTATAAGTCTTTTTTTTCAAAAGTTTTTCATAAAATATATACTTTTTTGAATATTTAATAAGCCGTTTTGTCATCCAAAGATTTTTAAAGATTTTGATTTTAGTTAACTGTTCAAGTTTTGGAAACACTTTTTTGTACAAACTTGTAAAAGTGTGTTTAAAAATATTGTAAGCTGTGTTAGTATCTTTGCAATTAACAACCTGATCCCAGTTTTCTATTGATAAGTTGTTTTGGAACTTTGTTATATTTTTTTCATTTATTTGTCTTTTTTTTAAAATCACTGTTCTGTTTTCTTTATTGTTGCTGAAATTGTTAAATAGAAGAAATATTTAAAAATGGTCAAATTTTATTATTCCGATTTAAATCTTACATTTTTTAAATATGTTATCAGTTAGGGTAACGATTTAGAGAGTTACTCGAGTTGGCTTACTATCTAAGGGTGCTACGCCGTGGTGTAGGAGATTATTTAAAATGTGTTTGATATTGCTATTAGTTTTTTTTTTTTAAAAGATCAAAGTTATCATCTTCCTTTATGTATAGCTGCTTATTTTTAGCAAGTTCTAGGTACTGAATTATATGTTTTTTAAAAGATTTTGTATTGCCAATATAAGCCAGTTATGTACACATTTGCTTTACTTTGGTTTGTTAACTCTATCGTGGAAAGTTCACAGTTTGCGTTCAATATGCTGAGGCTTTTTACTTTTTTAAAGTGTATTGTATTATCTCTGTAGAGACACATTCCTCTGGTAGTACCCCTACTACCAGTTTGATAGAGAGCTCTATATCTTTGTAACTGAAAATTTAAGTTTATGGTATTTTCACCTTTGCACCATGTTTCTAAAAGATTAAAATTCTAGTTTACATTCTTTTTGGAATGCTTTCTTTTATTAAATTTTTTAATATCATTCTCTGCTCTCTGATGTTCTAGAATTCAAAGGACTGGTTTAAAATTTCCGCTATATTATCTTCTACGTCATCGTTACGACGTTTCATAATGATTTTTCTCCTTTAATCAAACTTGCATGAAGCTTAGTTCCAGGCGGTAGCAAATTTTCATTATTTCGTTGATAAAGCAGTTGTCCTTATTAACATTAGATATTTGAGTTAAAATCAACGAAAAACAAGTTGGATTGTTAAGTAATCTGATAAGTAGATTCAATTTGTATTGAACAAAGATGGTACGTACGTCATTGATATTAAAGTAGGAATGCAGATAGTTTTTGCTGTATTTTTAAAATACAAAAGAGAAATTTAAATGCTGATATTCCAATAGCGTCTAGCTGATTAAAAGTATTGTTATAATCACAATATTCTAATCCATATGATAGATTTGGTAAAGCCAGATATTTGAACAAATGCACTATAGTTACTGGTTGAAAAAAATGAACTCCAGATTTTTTAAGAGCTCTTTCGAAATTGAATAATTCTTTCGTTTACATTTGCTGATTGGAATGCTGATTGTAGCTATATTTTGTCCATGGCCTTGATTTTCCCATAGGAATACGAGGTATTTCAGTTTATATTGAGTTTGAGGAAAAAACCGTTTATTTGTATAATGTTTTTTAAAACTAAACTTTTTTTAGAATTTCTTTAAAGTTTTCAAAGTTTTTGCTCATTCTGTGTATACTTAATGTCAGCACTAAAAATGTTGTGACGCATTTTTAAAACAAGATAATTCTTCGATACTATAGTAATTAGACTTTAATGAGTTGTTTTAAAAAAAATTTTGTCCTGGTCGTTGTTATTGTCCAGAAAAAGAGTATTTTCTTTATCAAAAATTTCAAATTATTTTGTTTCCGTCATTGTCTTAATTAAAATTTTAACTGTTTAAAAAAAAAATAAATAAATAAATATAACAAGATATATAAATATATATACATATACGTGTAAGATATAAATATATATGAAATAAAAGTCTTTTTGTTTGGATATTATCAAATTTAATAACTTTATTGAACCTTAAACCAACATTTTCACCGTTATTGCATCTTTCTTTAACTTCAGCCAGGAATTTTTGTCCTTATTTTGACAGTCTTATAGGAAAAATCTTTGTTTAAGTAAATCATTGTACCTTTTAGTGTATATGACTCTTTTAAAAATTTTGTTTTTTTATTGAATCTTAACAACTTCATTATATCTTTTCTGGAGTTTCCTTCTTTTCTGACTCCGGTTTGATGAACTCTTCCGACTTTTTATCTATTTAGTCCCAACTTATTTACTAAAAGTAATTTAACTTTATCCTCAGTTTTGT